>JAQGCC010003152.1:0-16103 GCA_034698905.1 Xestoiulus laeticollis
GTTGTATATAGTGTGTATGTACATTTATATATATATATATATATATATATATATATATTATTAACTTTATATCGTTATATACTCTTTATAAAAAATAAGTAAATACCGAGTCTCAATAGGAACCTCTTGCCAAGTTTAAAGCAATTACCAAAAACAAATGCTTTAATAACAAAAATTTTGCAAACATGAATTTTTCCTGGCAAATGATTTTACCCACATTAAAATAATTTATATAATTGCCACTAATGTCTTTAATGCTTTAAACTTGCATGGCAAGAGGTTCCAATTGAGACCTTTCGCAATTACTTGATATTTTAAATAAATAGATAAGGGTAAAAACAGCGTAGAGCAACATGGTGCATGGCATGGCCTTGAAAGGCAGCGTTTCGATTGGTTTCCCGATGGTGGGAATTTCTGATTGCAAGTTTCACAGATGAGAACCATTGACAGTACATTTAATTTGATATAATAGATGAATAACTTTTACATAGGCCTACTAAGTTATATACATACAGGGTGTATGCAAAATATATTTTGTCTTATTTACCATTACACTAAGCGTATATTTGTGCACGAATGGCTTTGTACAATACCAAATTTCACAAGGTCGGTGAGTTGCATGAAATATTACAGCGTATGACCCGCGTGCCACAATATGTTAACTCCTGCTGAGGTTAAATAAGTTAACTGAGGTTTTCTTTTCTTTTATACTATGTTTTATATGGCTTCAGGTAAAAACCAAAATAATTGAAACCCGAGAGGGTAAAAGGTGCCAATGTGGGCTTTATACAATTGTGAACTTCCCTGCCTTTTTATGAATGGCGAGGTCACTCGAGTTTACCAATAGCAGAAACCCTGTGTCCATCGATCCGCATAGTCATCGAGTGAAAATTTTTCACCTGCTGGGGCACCAATTACTCTTCCGTGACCTTCTTACATCAGATTGCATTAAAGCAAAGTAGCCGTGGTGTGTTCATACGCAATAATATCGACTTTGATGTCAGGGATGAAATAAAAAAAACCAGCAGTTAATAGAAAAAGCACGACGAGAAAACGCCCATCGATAGGGCTAACAATGGAATTATTAACCATACAGGTAGAGAGAGAGGCATCGTGGAGTCCATTACCAGTCAATGCAAATAAAATTACTCTCCAACAGAGACCTATGCAGCTGAAATGCACCACACAGACACAAAAGTGAAGGGAATTCTGGTTTTAACTGCTCTCATGTGGTGAAAATTAAATATTTGCCTTCCTTTAATGGATGGTTATATTGGCAACGATTAAGAGGGGTTACAGTGACTTATACGTCAAATTTAACATTATTTTGTCTGGAAACGCTACATGTAGGTGCCCCATTTTAAAATCTCCAAATTTATCATTCTTAGTCTTTCTACATGTACATTATTTAACTTTTTCTTATAAATGCTAAATTGATAAAAACTTATACAGGGTGGTCCAAAAGTCAGTGCCAATTTTTTTTCTAAAATCTTGTAGTTATGAAAATTCTATTAATGCAATTATCAAAAAGTCATACGTGCTCTATCCATTGTTGTTGTTATATTTTACCTATATGTACATCCATTTTATCACGAAAACCCAAATTAAAATATTTTAGCCGTAGCACTTAGGACAAAACGTCAAATTATGAAAAGGAAGAATATTGTCTGTTTGTATTAAATCAACTTTTTTCCTCGTCATTGGCAATTATTTAAAGTTGTTACAATGTTCTGTCCTAAGTGTTATGGTTAAATATCAATTTAGTGTCTCGATACCGTGCACACACAAAAATAATTCCTATTTAACTGCATTACCAGAATTTGCATAACTATATGATTTAAAAAATAAAAAGTGGGATGGCACTGACTTTAAATTTAGGTAATGGTTTCACATTCAACTTTTCACAAAAAAATATTTACAAAAATTATGAAAATCAGCATTTTTTCTTAACTCTCTCATGAAGCATTTACAATGATCAGTCTATTGTTAACCTCGTCAATGAGCTAAAGCAGTCTACTTATTTCACCTGTTTCCATAACAGTTTATCCCCGAATTAAGGGTTTAAGATAAATATTCCTAAAATGGTGATTAATTGATGAGGTGTGCGGTATAGTGAAGAGGGGGCGTCTGATTCTACTCCGGATGCATGCAGGTGGTTATTAAATACATTCATGGCAGTATTAAATTATGAATGGGGAAATGCAGTATATAAGCGTATAAAAAAACCAGGCTATTATTTAATTCTATTGGGATCGATACCACATTTTTTCCCGGGCCTTCTGGTGCGGTCAATCTCATCACTTTTAGACCATTCAAAAACATAAACGAGATGAAGGGCAATATCACCTGCCTTAACTCTCCTCGTCTTAATCAACAAATGATTCGTTTATGAGCACTTATTGTTCCCTAACACATAAAACCAAAATATTCATAGGAGCCATAAACAGACCCACGTGGAATGAATTAACTTTGATATCACAATTGAAAAAGTATAGGATACATGACCATTCTTAAAATGGACATGTATGGACAATTTTACCCAAACATGTATGCATTTTGTTGCCCCATATGTTAAATTCCAGCAAATATGTCCAGAATGCTTATTTAGGCTACATCACGTGGTATGTGGCCAAATCGTAACGGCGCTTTATTGAAAAAGTTTCTAATACGGTATTCAAAACCTGTTTTATCTTTTTTAAATCTGACGTGGTCACGAATTTTATCCACCTTTATCTATCTTACCAGAAATTTGTCTGATTATGATTTTGTATATGATAATATGGAACTTAAAAATTAAGCTATTGAGTCCCAATAGTTTTCCAATAATCGATTCCGGTTAATCGAAACAGAATTTTATTTGAGACAAATTCTGAAGAAAGAAAACAAAATTATTTGTACAAAATTGCTTTGTATAATTGGGACAGACGATAAATTTATGTGGTCGTTCATCATTTGGAAAATTGGCAAAGCTAGTCGTTTCTTTGCCAAACGAGCGTGCAAAATTGCAAAAATCCCTTTCTCCGACAAAATTGGTTAAAATTTCGACAATGAAAAATGTACGACATCAGTACTTTTTTTTTGCAAATGAAAATAAAGTGTGGCGTCGCGATGTCATCCAATGTCTATGTGTTATATAGGATTCGATGCTGCTGGATCATCGCACTGCAATTACCCTTATTTCTTCGCTCAATGTTTCTACGAAAAAAAAGAGTAAAAAAGCCATAATTTACTCATCCAATTGTTCGGTAATAATGTAGAGTCGTTCTCCTCCTCCCCCATCAAATCTCGCTTGTTTATCGCCTCAGTCAGCTTTCACGCATGAAGACGCCATTGCTCGAAAATGTCATTGAAATCTATTTATATGTAGCGAATGAAACAATTTCTGTCTATACAGTGGTATGGCAAAATCGCTTTATGCCATTTTTAAAATACATTTCAAGCATCCCATGACGTAATGTGACAACGCATTTCTCGTAGCTCGTATTTCAGTGCTTTTAATGGTTATTTTTTTAATAAACTACAATATGTAGGCCTACGTTAAAAATATACGTGTAATCTAATTATAAAAACCCCTTTAATTGTACTTGTGCAATGTATGTTTTCACTGTAGTGCACAAATGATATACTGGCCTAAAAGCACCCCCTTAAATTACATGTGCAATGTATTGTAATCCAAAATAGTTGTTTTTACTGTAGTGCTCATGTGCTATACTGACCTAAAAGCACCCCCTTAAATTACATGTGCAATGTATTGCAATTCAAAACAGTTGTTTCCACTGTAGTGCAGATATGCTATTCTGGCCTAAAGCAACCCCTTAAATTACATGTGCAATGTATTCAAAATAGTTGTTTTCACTGTAGTGCATGTGCTATACTGGCATAAAGCAACCCCTTAAATTGCACATAAGCAATGTATTGCAATCCAAAATAGTTATTTTCACTGTAGTGCACATATGTGCTATACTGGCATAAAGCAACTCCTTAAACTGTACATGTGCACTTATTGAAATTCAATATAGATGTTTTCACTGTGGTGCACATGTGCTATACTGGCCTAAAAGCACCCCTTAAATTACATGTGCAATGTATTGAAATTTAAAATAGTTATTTTCACTGGAGTGCACATGTGCTATACTGACCTAAAAGCACCCCCTTAAATTACATGTGCAATATATTACAATCCAAAATAGTTGTTTTTACTGTAGTGCTCATGTGCTATACTGGCCCAAAGCAACCCCTTAAATTACAGGTGCAATGCATTGCAATTCAAAATAGTTGTTTTCACTGTAGTGCTCATGTGCTATACTGGCCAAAAAGCAACCCCTTAAATTGCATATGCAATGTATTGCAATTCAAAATAGTTATTTTCACTGTAGTGCACATGTGCTATACTGGCCCAAAGCAACCCCTTTAACTGTACATGTGCACTTATTGAAATTCAAAATAGTTGTTCTCACTGCAGTGCACAAATGCTATACTGGCAGCCAAATTTATTTTTTTACCAAAATTCACAACAGGAATCAACTAAGATTTAAATCAAATTAAAACTAGTTAAATTTAAAATGAATGAACGATTACAACCCATTTTTAAACCTCTCCCACCCCAAAACATTAACTATTATCACGGTATGATGAATAACAATTTCTCCGCTTTGTCGGCTTTTGCCAATTGTTCAATTTGGAAGCCAAACAGCGAGTTCTTTTCGTTCTTCTGTCTCCAGCTGGGATATTCAATCTCGTAGCATCCAAGCTGAATATCGCCAACATTTTTTTATATTTTTGGTTTCTGAAAATCCATTTCGTGCTATTCCCTGTTGTGTCTCATTGGCCTCCATATTCTATCCACAAAACGTTCATCCGTCCAATGGCATAGGGCGAACTCATTCTAGGACCCAATCAGAAGTCACGATGGTGGGAAAAAGAGGAAGATCTAGACGGGAGGGAACCAATTCCCGATTGAATGTTAATCAGGAGGAAAAATGGCTCAAAATAAACACGAGTTAAATAGGAGAACTTCGAGTTGAATCAATTAGGCGCGAAAATTGGAGAAATTGGATTAGACAGAAAAAGCAACAAACGATTAGTATTAACGTCGATGGAGATTAAATAAAACACGTTTTTATGCTAAAAGACTAGCTAATTCTTAAAGAAAAACTTGGCCTATAATGACGTCATTTTATCCTCGTGCGTGTTCATCGTCAGTGTTCTCATTAAAGTGGAAAATCATTAGAGGGATTGAGCAAGTTTCCTTTAATCTTAACGAGAACGATAAACACACTATTACGCATGCGCACCAATAATTTATGCGCCGTAAAAGTCGTTATGCTCCTCAAAGACATTGTGATATAACGTTAAACTAATGAAATTGTCACATCCCCTCAATCACAAACCCTTTAACGACGTCCCCACGCGTGCGCGTTTACAAAAAACAGTGCTGCCAATGTCGTCAAGATTAAAGGAAACCTGCTCAATCCCTCTATTATCATGTTCTATAATCCCTATTAGCAATGGGATGCATGCATACAAGGATTTTTTTTTAACTATACGAACATCGTGCATCATTACAATTTTAATCTTAACATTTCATGACCCCATTATGACAAAATAAGTTATGATGACGTCATCATTGTTTCAGTGCCTAAATTTTACATGATGGGCCTAATTGATGATTACATATGGAAAAAAATGGAAAAAATATAACAGGAAATTGAGTGAACGGACGAAATGTTAACATAAAGGCCAAGTTGAACAAACAAGAGCTAAAAACCAGATTGGGGTTAAAAATTATTAAAAAAAATCATCTCGCTCAAAAAGCGTGGTAGTGTAAAGAGTAAAAAAGTGTAAGCTACCAAAACTATGTATTTTGGATAGGGTTGACTGAGACGAAGCGGATGTAAAAGGAGTGTGAGAAAAAATGGGGATATCCCCTATCGAACGCGTAACTAGATAGGCTTTTTGGTGGCAAAAATAGCCTTTTTCTACAAAAAAACTCTTATTTGCGATTTCAAATAAAAGTATTCTTTTAAAAAGTGGAATAAATTTTGGGGTTAAATTCAATATTGACCAAAAAATTTGCATAATAGAAAGAGTTACGTCACGTGCAGCGCGTGCCACTAGAGTACAAGCACATCACACCTATTCAAACAGAACATCAGCAAAGTGGATGTGGTGCACAATTTAACAATTATGTACATGTGATGTAGCCTACTTGTAAATTAACAGAACAAAAAAGCTGCAAAGCATTAGAAATCGTTAATAAGAAATGCCCTGCAATATGTGCATCTAATTCACCACTGTATATACCACCATACTGTAAATACATGTACTTGTATAAACCTCCGAAAGTCAAGTTAAAAGCTACTAACATTGACCCGGGGTTTATTCGAGACAGGGCTTCATTTTTATTCCATCAAGGTTGCATGGTGTCAATAAATTAAAAATGATTTTTTTTACCAGAAATAAGCATCTCTAGGGCACCCTAGTCAAAATGAAAGTATACTTGGTGAAGTATATACCAAGTGCACTTTTTTGAACAACTTAGTATACATTGTAGTATACTCTCGTATACTTTTAAGTACACTTTCGTATTCTTCTAAGCTAGTACACTTTACAGAGATACAAGGAAAAGTATACTTGATTTTCAGTTAATATATTAAGTGCACTTTTTTGGATAGCTTAGTATACTTATTATTCAGAAAAGTATACTAAGTACACTTAAGATTTTGATAAGGGTACCCGTATTTTATTGGCCTAATATTTCAATAATAAGGGAAATCCCCCATACACTTCGCCAATTAAGCTTTCAGAAAATCTGAGGCGCAAAAACTTCGGGAATTCCCCTAACACCCGGGGTTTATTAGAGACCGGGGTGTGATCGAGTGTTAACGATGTAAAATTTAAAAAAATGAATTAGTAGTTCGTTGACTGATAATCTGATCCTAATTCCTGGCTTAATTACAATATTTCTTTAATTGTTTGCAATTTAGGAATGTCCCACCCATACCTCGCTATACGGCCTAATTCTTCCCAAATTGGCTGTAAAGTGAAATATGCAGTATAACGAAACAAAAATTTACGAAGTAAAATTAGGATATATGGGATTCCCAAGCTTATTTGGCAGTAAATTGCCAAAAATTAGTAAGTGATATACATGTATATCACTAATATCGAACATCCCTATAGCTGGAATTCACATTTGAATGGGTCAGTTTCTAGTTTTCTCATAATCATTCCAACTACAGAACCCATTGCAAAAATGAAGTTTGCATAGGCTCAAAGTGGAACCCATTCCAGAATTCCATCCTCCGTACTTTTTTTCCAACCATGGCCTGCATGCAATGGCGCAATCCCACAATGCATTTTGGTTTGGGCTCGCACTGGCTCTTCAACCTATAGCATCGCGTCTATGGAATCGCAATGCTGACTAATTCAGCATCCCCCGAGCCAAGCGGAGGCAAGAAAACATTAACGAACAGTTCGCGAAAACGCGCTTTTTTTACACGCCAAAACCCTTAAAAATCAGCCTATATAACGTTCAATTCGTATCTTAGTGCTTGGACATGAGGTAAGTAGTGTTCACTTTGTATATAACAGTTTAAGATGAGGATTTTTCAAAACCAGTTAATGAGAGTAATCCTGTAGATACAAGACTTGACTAACTTTCCCAAAAACTACAAAATGTAACAAAATGAGTTAAATTGGGTGAGAAAAAGTACTGCATCCTGCATCACGTGGACCCCTAACGTGCGTTTGTTTTTCTAGATGTTTTATGAGGGTGAGATGTTGGCTTTATCACCACCAGCATCACCACCTTGTTACTCACCTTCACATCCTCCATCCTTCCTATATGTAGAGGAAAGAAAAAAAAACTGCATTAAAAATAACGTTTGAAAAGTTAAAACGATTATTAAGAAGGCATCCCAGTGCACGCCCACTTTCTTAGGCAGACGGGAAATTAGATCGGAAATGCAGTTTTAGGTATTTTCAGAGAGGAAATATGGAAATGCACGCCCAGCGTGCGAAATAATAAAGAATATGAAATCAAATCGAAAATTCAAATTGGGTCGCTTTTCTAGCTTTGAATAGGTCCTTGGCTTGCATTTTGATTTGGCGGTATCTTGGAATTTCATCCTCATGACAATATACAAACACATTGTCCAGAACACTTAAAAATGACAGATCATATAACCTAAATTTAAACCATTGCATCTTTTGGGGAATCGGGCTAAGAAAATACGAAAATTTCGCTGGGTTCAAATACTTGATTAGCAAAAACTGAATTTAAGATTTAAATATGGACTGAATTGTCTACAAGATATAGATAGTTAATTCCAGCTAATTCCAAATAGTTTTAAATTGGTTTGCTATAGCTATACTAATTTGCATACACTGAAAATAAAAACACCAAAAATTATCCACGAAATGATGCGTTTTTTATAAATTTGACTAAAAGTCAAAGTTGTATTCTTTTATTTAATGCTTATTAATAACAAAATTATTAACATGCATCTTAGTATAAGATGAAAAACGTATGTAATTACATGCATATTTATGTCTTATTTAGTGGACATATTTATGAATAATATAAGATGGTTTTAGCTTACATTGCATTGCTTTTGTATGTACAAAATTTGCTATTTTAGTTAAAAATTGGTGATTAATTAATTGGTACATTATATGGCATTTAGATTTTGAATGAGAAGGGCGTATACCCTATTTTACTGACTATTTTTGAAATCATGTGTTACCAAAAGTAAATTATTTCCATCTGTTCATTTATTCTAAATGTACTATGCGTAATAAACTAATCACCATGCAAGCTAAATACATGTATTTATACAATGACATATTACTGTAAATGTACAGTTGTTTAGTCTAATTTGAAGTGTTACAAAATATGTAATGACAAAAATAGTAAAATGTAAAATGCATCCCATTTGCTCGTTCAGTCTATACATGTAGTTCCATTCCTCCATCGGCCCATGCAAATCTTAAGTGGTCTATTGACACAAGCCTAATCAATTTAGACTGAAGCTTATTTTATCATCGGTATTCGCAACTCCTCAGAGACTTATCACAAGCCTAATTTTACAAATTCACTACATGCTTTTAGCCACTGCATGCATGATGACATATTTTAAATTAAATTTCAAGCATTAGTTAAAGAAATTGTTTTTTTCACTAAAATCACCTTAATTTCATCAATTTTTCTAATACGATTTTACATCGTATTAGAAAAAAAAAACCGAAAAATGAAAGTAATTTATACCGAAAATAATTCACGAAATGTGTTTTATTAGATGGTTAGGTTTAAAAACCTAGGCATTGCAATGACTGAAATACGTTAGGAGCATATAGCCCATATCTGCAAATTGTACCTATATAAGTTAGCTTTGCACGTCTGCCCTATATATGAAGAGATGAACGATAAGCCCAAGCCATAGACGTTTAATTCAATGACCATCGGAGAAATGACCGTTTAGAAAAGGTTAAAGAAAGAGAAATCGAGGCAGGGAAGATAACTCCAGAGGAGAAAAAAATCGAAGAAAATACATGTATATCACATCAGCATTGCATAAAAGTGTTATTAGTAAAATTAATGAAATATATACCCAAGAATTAAAAGGTTCGAGCTAATTTCCATCCTTTCTAGCCTTATACGACAAAATTGCTGCCTAGAAATGCCTAGCTGCTTAGAAAAACCAACCTATTTTAGAGGATTATATAAGCCTATTTATATGTAAAGATTTTCGGGGCTCATCTTAACATCAGGAAGCCTTTTCCAATTCATTTTAAATCATGGTCCATTGAATTTTGTGTTCATGTTTTAGACATCACAACGTGTATGATTTAGCAGGTATGAGGTAAACAGGTTAGTTTTCATACAATATCACAAGATGAAACCATAATATATAAATCCCATAATTTATATTTTGAAGTGGTAAATTTGGCGACACAACGTGTCTTGCATGCATGCATGTGAATATTTAGAGGCAAGGCCTTTTCTTTATAGGACATTTAGGACATTTTTGGGACAAATGTGCTTACAGTATAGATGAAAATTCAAAATATCTAATCTACAAATGCTTTATTTTAACATTCTATAAATGTACAGTACATGTATCTCGTTTTTTCACAAAGACTCACCAATTTTAAGGTGAAATTAACTTTTTTGGAAGATTTTAATACCGAATTTGTTTAATTAGGTAATACATTAACAAAATTTGTCGTTTTTGCATGAATTTAAATCATTAGCAATAGGGCTGAAACATTAATTACTTAATGTACTCATTGTAGGCCCTTTCAATAAAACAAGAAAGTCCGTATATGCTCTCAATTCCCATATTATATTCCATATATATATGGCCCATATATATATATATATATGTGTGTCCCAATTTATAGCCATTTTATGAATTTTTGAATTTAATTTAAAGTTCTTAAAATTGTCCTTAAAATCTGTCATTTTTCTAAAACAGGTTGGGATTCAATTTCTCCAGAAGACTACACTGTTAACAAGGGTCATAACCTCTGTTTAACCATTCTCTTCATTTGACCTTTGGTTCAACCCTCGAAAGTGCTTCAAAAACTGACCATCATGTTCGAACTGCCCAACTGCCATCACGCAGCGGAGGTAAAGCGCCACTCTCGGGGTCACGGGGTCACGGCCCAGGACCTCACCCCAGGACCACACCCGTGCCTCTCTCACTCACGGGTCCCCGTGCAGTCCAGCGGCATTTCCTCCTCCTCCCACAAGTCCTGCGGGGGTCTGGGGTCATCTTCCACCGCCCACGTGCAGGTCAAGTTGGAGGACTGTGCTCCGGTTGACCCTTCAGGGGGACCCGGATGCAGAGCGCCCCCCGACGGCGGTGGGGCGCCTCCTCTGGGCAACGACTGGACCGATGACGTCACTTCCGGTCAAGCCAACTGTACGGCCTACCGGGTGAGCTGTTCCGCCACTGCCGCCGGGGGCGCGGTGACCACGGGGGCCAACATCAACGTGGAATTCTCGGGGGGCCGCTCCCCCTTCCACCACCATTTTCACCACCACGGCTCCCCCCTGGGTCACTCCTCGGCCGCCGGACCCTACGGGCATTCGGCCCCAGGGAACCGCAGAGGTGCCCCTTCCGAGGGGTCATCCACAGCAGCGCCCCCCAGCGTCTACCTGTCCGTGTCTGCGGCCCTGGTGAGCGCCTCATCCTCACCCAAGGCTTCGCCGCCCTGCGGCCCCCAGCCTCCGGGGGGTGCAGCTCTCAATCGCACCCCGGAAGCTTGCGTGTTTGTCACCGATAGGTACCATGGTCCTAGCGCCTTCAGCAACGTCACTTCCTGTCTTGGAAGCGGTGTAGGGCCTGCTGGTGGCCAGGGATTAAGCGGCTTTTTCCAGAAATCGTGCAGCGGTGCTGGCGACCCCGGGGGTCAAGGGTACGTAGGGGGCGCCACCTGCGGCTCTAGGGCCCCCTCGGACACGGGACAGAACAATGGTGGCGAAAAAAGCAGGCATCCCTATGCGTCTTCAGGTAAGCTCAGCAATTTCTTAATCCACAGACCATATACATGTATATTCATTATCATTAACACATATTTGGAAATTAAAAAAAGGTCATATGGTCATAATAGAGGGATTGAGCACGCCTTCCTTAACGCCCCGTCAACTGATTTGCCTTAACGAGAACGCATTGGAATAACATACAATGCTGTCAATGTGGTTAACATTAAGGGAGCATTAAGGGAGGCGTGCTCAATCCCTCTATTGTCTAGAGAGAATATTTCAAAAACCTTTAACATTTGAACCTGTCTAAAATAATACTCATTAGAGCAGAAAAAAATATTATTTTAGACGAGTTTATCTGTAAACATGCTACAGTGTAATGCTGCTGAAAAATAGGGAATTTACCCTTTTTGAATCCTTCATGAGAATCCTATTGGTCGATACTATATTTACATAGCTGCAAAATAGGGAATTTCCCCGTTTTTTAATTCTTATACATGTGTAGGTCTACATGTTGTATAGATGATTCGATCAGTAGTTATTGGGTAACACAAGCAAAGCTTAATTTCCCGGCATCTCCCTGCCATTTTTGTTTCCATGTTTGATATTTTTTGCAATTTATTTTATTATTTTAAAGAGGATATTATATCACACAGGATTATTTTAGACAGGTTCTATTGTACCCATTCGTAATCAATAGTGGAATTCCAAGCATTATAAAACATCGCTTTTGGATTTACAAGCCTTAGGGAAAAATCTCATGATGAGACTCCATTATTTAAAATTATTATACTGAGTTTTTGTAATAGACTCAAGATCTTAAGAGTCCCATATTGAATATAAGCCCTTTGATATTGTGGTATTATTTGGTCCCATTGCTTGTCTCACTAGTCTCATTAGCAATTCTCACTATAGTCTCATAGTTTTTTTTTTCCTGTTGAGATTGAGATTTTTCACTTGGGAGGCCCTTGACGTTGGGATCTAGGGGCACCGTATAAGAGGAATACGAATTGCGATAAAATGAGGTACGAAAAAGTAGACAAAGTAAGAGTGACATGTAAAAAGGAAAGAGAAGAAATAAGTAGGACGAGAGCTCAGTAAAGTTACAGTAACAAAAATGAAAAAAAAAAAATCAATGAAATCTCATGAATACACAGCATCGTTATATTCAAAGTGCTGAATTGAAAGGAATGCCAAAACCAAAATTTCAACCATTTGGAATGGACCCTTATGTTATAACGAGTATTCATCTACATGTTTATGAGCAAAAACGGTTCATTTATTTATAATTTTTTAAATTTAGGCAAATTTAA
The DNA here is from genome assembly GCA_034698905.1 of Xestoiulus laeticollis. Taxonomy (NCBI): domain Eukaryota; kingdom Metazoa; phylum Arthropoda; class Diplopoda; order Julida; family Julidae; genus Xestoiulus; species Xestoiulus laeticollis. Next base: position 12,805 of record JAQGCC010003152.1, read on the forward strand.
TTTAAAAATTGCTTATGACATGAAGCTGCATGGGAATACTATAAATATATCGTGTTTTTCATTTTCAGTAAAACGTATCCAAATTAATACACGCCGATCACGATGGATAATTTTTAGGTTTTTGACCCATTAATTAATAAAGAAATTATATACGATCATATTCGCGTGATGACAGATTCTCGATGCTGTTGATGATGATTCCCCGTAAATTGTGAATCCAATTTAATACAAATTGGCATGTTGCCTTCCATCTCCGGATGCCCGATGCATGGTGTGGCGTGCATGTTTTGCAAATAAAAACATGATTTACATCGGCCCATATAACACTTAGAGAGACGCGTGCGCCACCTATAAGCCTGTCTCGGCTATACATGTACATACAACCGTAATTAGAAATCCATAAAGGATGGACATGCACGCAACTTTCCATTGTGCGTCTAAATGGGGCTTTTTCACGCATTTACTTCCAAATTTCATATCACCAACAGGATTGCTGAGGTCATCTTGCAAAATATTAGACAGAACCAATAGAAATGACGCCACGAAATTACACCGAAAACACGGTGTAATTGCACTCATAATCCGTATTTTAGTGCAGGTTAGCCCTTACTCCTCCCGTTAGAACGTATGCACTACCTTAACCACTCAGGTGATAAATGACCTTTGTTTGCTCAAAATATTTCCCCCATATGAAATATCGTTTCCTGCGTATAAACATTAATAAATGGCAAATATTTCTGAGAGTGGATTGAAGAGACGGTTGGCTTGCACGATGTTGTTAAGCAAATTGAATATACAGTCGGCTCTCGATATAACGAACGTCAAGGGGAAATTGGTTCGTTATATCGAGCGTTTGTTATATATAGGCCTTACCTAGAGGGAGTTCTGTTTTTACACATTTTGTTTCGCGCCAGTTTGGTTGGCAATCACATCAAACATTTGCGCCATGCAAAAATGCATATCTCAAGGGGTAATAATTATTATTGCACCTCACAATACGACCGTTCTTTTTACGGGTCAGAACCTGTCTAAAATAATACTCAGTAGTTATTGCTGGGTATCGCAAGCAAAGTTTAATTGCCCTGCATATCCCTGCATTTTTGTTTTTATGTTTTAGATTTTTTGCACTTCCATTGTTGATCAATATTCCCTTAAAAAATCATTGGGACCAATAAAAATATAAAATATAACACTTTATGAAGGTTTATTATGTTATTCAAGTGTCCCAAGTCGGAACTGGCACATTTTATTATTTTAGAGAGGATATTATTTTATACAGTATTATTTTAGACAGGTTCTACTGTAACGGTTTTTCCTAATTATAAACCTTTCGATTTACGGACTACATTTGTTTCATATATGGCCAAAAAGTATGTATTATGAAGTTGAATTGTTTAATATTCAATTATTTTAAAATACTTAAAATTGAATACCAAGGTATAAAAACTATGTGTAAATGAAAGATTTAGCAACGTTTCCCAAAAAATTATTGAATTATCAAATACATGTACATGCCAGTACGACAATTATAGTGATATTATTCTGAATATTCCCACGCACAACCCCATTCACGGTACGTAGTTCCTAGTGATAGTTACTGATGGCGATTCACCATGCGTCCGATTCGCAAGATTGACCTCTGACACGTGCATGACGAGCCCATTTACATACAATACCCGTTAATCAATTGTTATAGGCTTCGTTTTAACGAGGAGCTAAATCCCACGTGTTTACAGAAGTATATGGAGAATATAAACAATGCCTGTATAAATACATACATGTATGCACAAAATATACATATAATAATATTCAAAACAATATGTAGTCAAATATAAGCCCCATAGAAGCAGTACACAGCAAATGACCCCAATTGATCTCTTGAACCCAAGCAATACAGAGCCCATTAAATTCTTCTTAAAAGGGGTTGGGAGTTGTAGCATTTCGTTTATGGCATCGGCTCGGTATTAAATGGGGGTAAACTGGGGATAATAAGGAGTGCATCACTGGATGTTCATTTTCGGAAATCGGGTTTAATCAAGTGAAAACATTATCTTCATGGATGAGAGGAACATTTGCTTTCAAACGATTGCTCATCATCCCAAATGAGCTGCAACTTATAAAAGCCATATCCATACTGTAGGCCTATCATTACTTATATGATACACGGGGGTAAGATGGACGTATAGCTCACATCCTGCCCAATTGGTTACTTGGACCGTATTGTCACTCACCATGATATATTTACCCAATCATTAGGGGCATCCGATACAGTAGGCTTTATAGACCTGCTATGATCCCACATTCAATGGAAAACTGACGTTTTACAAGATTTCAAATCATATGTTTAACATACATGTATTAAAGTTTACAATGGAGTTAACACTCTTAGCTCCAGGTCACACTCGGCTGGAAACGCGCGTTTCCAGCCTATATAGTGTGGCCTGGGGTTTAGACAGGGTGCCCACTAAGATGGTGAGCATGTGGTGATATGACGACTTTGTGGCATCAATTTGCATGTTCTCGCCTAGCGCTATATGGCATCACCAAAAAGTCGCCATATCACCACATACTTATTAATTTTGTGGGCACCCTGCATGCTTTAGGGAAATTACCTTTTACATATGACAAACTTTTAATGGCATTAATGTATTTGCTAATGTACAATGTGTGGAATATTTTTTGCGCTCTAAGTAATGAACTTGTTATAGGCCTACGCGCATTTTTGGAACAAATATTTTGAACCAATATATAGCACATGATAATCATGGGATAATCCCTCGAAATATGGATTCAATTTGAAATTTTAATAACCGGTTTAGGCTTGCAAAAACTGAACTAAAAAATTACATGGCGTTACATTTTCATTCATTTAAAAGACGTTTGCAATTCTTGTATTGGCTTGTGGCCTACAAGTTGATACATGCATGCATATTATGAATTTAAGTGATACATTTTATATTATTTTAATAAAAATTGAATTACATAAAATTTATATATAAAATAGATTTTTAGAATTGCATTGCTTTGTTCCTGCATTTTAAACATAATTTTTATGTGATTATATGTATACAATTTGTATACTCTGTTTATGTTTAACACATTTCTGTATAAATAAAAATATTCTATCTTTATACGTGGGAATTGCTTAAAAGGGTGTTTAGCCTGTGTTGGTATACAAAATGTTTAAGGGGAAACTAAACACCCAGTTTCCTATGGGGAAACCTCTCAACCAAGTCAGCGACTTGTGTAATTAAAATTTTGGAAAAAGAAAAATTTCTAAAAATTCTTTGATAATTTAT
>JAQGCC010003153.1:0-16101 GCA_034698905.1 Xestoiulus laeticollis
ATGCTAGGTCATGTGACCAGTTTAATTGAGTTCTACGGTGTGAATTAACACGCAATAGTTTTCTTGATCCACATAAGTTGATCTACATCAACGTTGCATGGTGTGAATCAGGTGTAAGCATTTACATGTATAGTCATTAAGATTTATCAATTTTAATTGGGATAACAATGGGATGTTCCATAATCTCAAAGCAATGGCGGGTCACCAACAATACATTTTTCACTATTCATGTATTATACCTACAATAATAGTATATGTAAGTTTCTAGAGCCATGCAATAGGTACTATTGCACGATGTTAACCGTACTTTGAATAAAATCACTCAGGACAGCATTTGCATTAACCCTCGCAAATTCATCATTGTGAAATATTGCAATATGCCACAAGAAATAAAATAGAAGAAGAACGAAAGCAGCACGATTTTCAACAGCTCTAATGCAGTGTTAAAAGTCACCATTTACGTTTAAAAAGGTATTTCATCATAGTCACCGAAATCACTTAGATAAAAGGTACGTGAAGAGTCAAGTATATATACATGTATACACGAAGCAAACACATATAAGATGGCTATAGCGCCATAAAGCAGTCCAATATAACAATCCATGGCACATTTGGCATATACATGTAGTTTGACATAAAAACAACTTGGTGTTTAAACTTTGAAGGAAACAATAAAAGATTACTATCATGTTCACTGACAATAAATTCTAAGATAAAAATGCATCTAAAAGCGTAACGCGCATGACATTGTATTTCGCTCATGGGACGAGTCTTAAAATCTCTTTAAAATATAGCGAAAAGGCGTCTCCCATTTGATTTGTCGCACAGAAGTCTACTTAATTTAATTAACCTTAAAATAATAAGTGCGTGGAAAATGCTAATGGCTAATCACGAGGATATACACCGTATACATTGAGTAAAAGTAGAAAAACCGAGCGGCTCCCACTTTTAGTATCGATCCAGTGCATGTAGCTTATACACCGAGTCTTAATCTTCAAAGGGGATATTTAGTAAGCTAAGCATAATGAAGTTTTCGCCAGAAAGAAGTCTATTTTCACGGTTGAAGAATGGATAAAAGTGGGAATGAAAAGCTCAAAGGGAAAGTCGTCCGGGCGGAAAGGCGCATTAACTTCGACACGTTAATAACGGCTTATAATATATGCAACAGAATCATGAACTTAATAAAAGGATGCATTATGACAGCTATCGCCAATAATCCTGTGGCTAGGCAATCAGGCATGACACGCTGTGAAAGCAGGGATATGTCAGATAGCCAGCTTAGAGGAACAGTACGTATTAAAGAAGATTTCCTAATTAAGCCGAGGAAAAAAAAAGTTGTACTTTATCCATCAGCTAGGAAGAGCTCATGATGATGATACCGAGAATATGAAACTAATTTATATATTTCTATTAAAAAAATCCAACTTCCATTTCGGTGATGACATTTGATGAGCATCATCCACGAATGTCGGAGATGTTCCCATTTCCCCCATATATGATTTCAAGACAGTTGCCATCTGATCGAATTGCAATTACAAAAGAGATTACCGATGCAAATTAAGCTAAACTTGCAAATGCATCTTTCCATTTTGCACTTGCCTTAGGTCTTTTGCAATGGTCCTCCACCCCACCCCTTGGATAGCTTATTTTTCATACAGAGCAGATCGTATTGCATATCGAATATTATGTAGCCACGATTTCACATACAGGGTGGACCAAGTAATGACTTACAATTTAAATGTTACAATTATGAAAATTCCGTCAATGCGACTAAAAGATTTTAATTACGGCCATTTTTCACGGAAACCCAAATTATAACATTTTAGTCATAACACTTAGGACAAAATGTCAAATTAGGAAAAGGAAGAGAATTGGTCTGGTTGTATTAAGTCAACTGTTATAATTGTTTTCATTGGCAATTATTTAAAGTATAATTACAATGTTTTTAAGAACAGAGGGGAAACAGTTGATTTAATACATTGTAATACAGCTAAAAAGTTACAAGTTGGGTTTTCGTAAAAATAAACCTACGACTATTCGTAGGTAAAATTTAACAACCTCAGTGGACAAAGCAAACATGACATTTAACCACATTAACAGAATTTTCACACTATAATATTTATGGAAAAAATTGGGTGACTGCGACTTTGTATCACCCTGTATAAAGCTGATGAAGTTCAGGCGCATTAAGCTTTAATGTGTATCTTACAAATTAAGAACATTTTTTTTTTATTTTTTGCGCATGGGATGTGTGGGTGTTGCACACTTTTCGTAATGACCCAAGTCACGGTTTAAACAAGGTTGAACACTACTGGTATAGGTAATTAAGAAAAACAGAAAGATACCAAATTAAATTAAAAATGTTTCATGCATGATAGAATTTCGAAAACAACATGGAGCTCATATTGGCATTAATAAAAGAAAGTTATGATAGCAAGCCACGCCATGGTTGATGTTACCACCGATAGCAACAGCTGCTAACACGTGAAAGACAAGTTATTACTTCCCACGACAACACAATACAAACAAGCATACACGATGCATGGTGATTGATCCGCCACATTTTCCACCGAATTTTCCCTTCGATCAATCATTCAATTATATCTAAGATTTATGTTGCCACCCCAAGGAAGTTCAATAATAGACAGGTTTTATGCCAATCTGAGAGGCATATTCGAAATGACCGAAATGTCGTGCCTAATTGTCATCAGAATGGGATCACGTACGTGTAAAATATTCATCAATAATAACAAAATAATACTTTCATCTCCTTGATTATATTCGGAGATTCATGTTAAAGTGCAGTATATATACATATACAGCAAAACCTGGGAATGTGACAATGTGTGGGAATTCAGACATTGGTTTTAGTGCATATGTTTTCCTTCATAAAAATTCTCCGTATAGCGACCACCTGTCTATTGTATATAGTGACCAAGGTGTGTCATCTTTTTTGTAACTTTTCCATTGTTAACCCAACTAATAAAGTGACCATGTTCAATCGGCATTAGCAAGAATTTCATGACAATTGTAAGGGGGAATGCCTTTATCGGAAAAAGGGGAAATCCCTTAACGAGGAGTGCCATACAAGTCATTTTGCTTCCTGTTTTAACCCTAACACTTTAATTCACAAACCACCCAGCCAATCCCATTAAAGTAAATAGCCTATGTGAATATTATACATATGTACATCGTACGTGTACATGTAGTGTATGAATAACCTTCTCTCAGTCCTTCATTTCATTCTTTAAATTATTGCAAATTTTTGGAAAATATTTTCAAAAATGGCACCAATTTCATCGAAAATGTACAAAAAAAAACTTCGTTTTAAGTATAAAATTGAGCTTTGTATTTGGTAAAAAACACCGAAAGACAAACAGCTGAACAGTTTCAAGTCAACAAGAACTGGGAGAACAATTAGCATTAAAAAAAGAAAATTGGAGTACCTGAAATTGATTATTTTTTTGTAATTTCGTGCCATTCTTCATGTATACAATGAACAACTTTGTGCCATTTCTTGGGTGGTCACCTTTAGCAGTTTTTTTATAACTTTCCATGTATAAAGCAATAGTTTCTACTGGAACTAGAAGTGTTAATGTTATATGTCGATTATTCACACATATTGTACTTGTATATCATTTTTTTAAAGATAGGAATGATGCATGTTGGTAATTACGATTATTGCTGTTTAATTTAATTAAACATTTGACAGATACAGCTCGTACATCTCACACTAGCAAAGCTAATAAAATAACATTTCCAAATGAAATCTGATAATTAATTATTACTTGGATTTAATCTCATTGCCAACATAAAAAAACCCTCACACTGAATTAATGTCCTACGGGGAATATCATATATGAGTTTTACGCATTAGTCTGAATATTTCTGGGTAACGCTGTCTGATTTCCGCACTGCAGGCATACTAAAAGACAAAAATCCATAAGCTTCAACAAATTCGTATTCGCATGATATAATTATCCTTTAGTTAATTATATGTCGCATATCATTCGACAATGCAAACAAAATCCGATTCCTAACACCCATAATGGAGTGAAAAATCAAGAGTATGACAACTAACTTTAATAGACGAAAATAACAAGGATTTTTGTTGATTTATTTCGATATCGTATACACGTCCAAATTGGTAAGACGTACGTCTACGAGCGTAATTCCTCTTTCTCTTATACCGAATTTTATCAAAGCGTATTAAGAACAAAAATAAATTAAAACCTCGCAGTTGAAAACGCATCAAAGCAGAAGAGATAAAAGGATTCACCGCGAAATGGGATGCATATTTAATATATATAAAATAAGCCAAAGAAGATCCATTAAAGACGCTTTTCTAATGGGAGCACATTTTATTTGGCAGCATTTAACAACACCCTTGGGTTCATTTAATTCAAAACGGTTTGGCGTAAATTGGACGAAAGAACGGCACAGAGTTAACTGCTCGTTAATTCTGTCTATAAATAACGTGTATACACTAAAAATCTAACACTGCAATTTTGGAATTAACATTCTTATTAAATCTAATTTGGGTTTCGTTATCAATAAATATATAAATGCTGAGAAACAGGATGGATGTGCCAAGGGGAAAAACACACGTTAAACTGGCCTAATTAAGTTATGGACAAAATTCTGGACAACAGCAAAACTCATTTTCCATTATTAGCCAAACGATCTCAGCAGTAATAATAGCTATAGGGTGAGGGTATGAAACGTGAGAGATTAAGTATTTAGAAATGACATTAGATCTTGATTTTCAAAAATAAAAATGGAAACTGCAATCTCCATAGCTACAGCATTATAATAACCGAATTTCAACCGAACAAAGTTTCAAGAGGCCATTAGCAGTCATATAACAATACGCCTAATAAATCCAGAAATTGCACTTTCAAGCAAAAATCTTAATGATGAACAGAACAGATGGTATGCATTAGAAAACTTTACCAAGCATATTGCTAAGAACACTGCTAAGATATTGTATATCCAACGTGTAGTCCATAAGTGCTAGCTTCCTGATGCAATTTGTTGTTTTCTATTTAAAATATCAATTCTTCAATTATCAATTTTTGGTGGGTTAGAACAATCAGAAAAGCTATGACAAATTTCCTCTAGAAAAGGGGCTCTTAACCATTTTGCGACTATTACCCCCTACAGTGTACTAAAATACAGAGAAAAATTGGGGGTGCATGGTATGTAAATCCCATTTAAGCAGGCCGTCACCAAAATTCTAGCTTCCCTTAGGCCCCTAAATGTAATAATTCATCCAGCACAGATAGCACCTATAAAGGTACTTACGTATTATTTTAATATTTTAGACATAAAATTCCTAATTATATTTTTCTAGATGTTTTAATTAATAAATACATAACTCCTTTATATAAACTTAACATACATTTTTATTTTAAAATTATCCACTCTATAGTAAACTCTATCAAATTGAGTAGCTATATGTCAGCTTCAAAAACACAGTTAAAAGTTAATGAATTTGTAAAAAATCAATATAAGAAAAAAAAGGTGGTCTACTCGAAACAGAAAAAACCGCCATGTGTTCTACAAGACAAAGTTTGGGGACCTTTGCTCTAGAATGACAAGAAGTTTAGAAAGACCCAGTTTAGTCCAAAAAAAGCCTCTTATACATATAGAAAATCGCAATTTCTACAAATGTACGACGTAGTTATCACGAAATCGATGGAGGATTAGAATTTGCCGATGAATTAAAGCATGCTGAAATCGAAAAACACAACAGAACATCGAGTTTAATAACAGCTCACCGATGCCAACCATATGGAAATGAAATCCGAGTAAGCATACATTAACATGGCCTCGACCTACATAGCCTAAAGCCAATTAATTTCCAACAAATCCACGAATGCTCAAAAGACACTTACATTGAACACAGTGATTATGCAACAAAATGTCCATACTAGAGGCAATAGTTGTAAACAAGTACATTTAATAACATCTACTCCATAGCGCTTCCCTGGAACATGCAAATCCTCGAAATTAAGTATTGATTAGCCCTGCGATGTAACAAGCAGAAAGCAATTAAGCGAACGTGGTTGTCCCCATAGTTCATGTCACTTGCCCTGCAGTCATTAATTTGAGCCAAATTTGATAAAAACGAGTGGGAGGCTTTACAGCCTAAGCTCATGTCCAATGCGAAAAGGTGCGCATTCAAGAGCAGATAGAGCTTGACAAGCAATTTCAGGCAACCATGGGCAGCCATTAATATAATGGAATACCAACATGGTCAAAGAAGCTATATTTCTGAGGTGGAAGTGAATCGGCTGGAAATTTCTAAGCTTAAGGTTCTGATCACATGAATAATGCAACCGTCATTGGAGCATGTATACAACCAAGCAAATTTGCTTCTGCTTAAATGCCTCTCGACAGTTGTCAGGGTCATGCATTGGTCACATGTCATTATAATGACTGCACAGTATTGCGCTAGAGACATCAATTCAATGTCGCAAAAAAGTCATTAGAGTATGTCTTCTATCAAATAACAGTGAAGTGCCCTTTACAATAGTTCATTTTTGCACAATGGGATTACTCCAGATTCCTAATAGCAAGACTTTATGCAAAAGTAGAATTATTGCAAATATTATAGTAATGATTACATGTGCACGTGTATATACAGATGTTGTTCATGGATAATCTTAAAGAATTCAAAATTATAATAATAATTCCCAAATACTACAAAAATGAAACTTATTACAATAGCGCTAAAAAACTCCATACAGCATGCACAAAAGAATCTATATTGAGTTTGTTGATAATACATTTAGCATCAAGTCTTTGAACTGACGTCAACAACAAAAAAAGAAAAAAAAAAGATGATCACATACAAGGAAATCTTTAAAAACAGCTCTGGGATTACCGGTACAATCCAATTCACAATAAGAAAAAGAAAAAGTCATGAGAAAGTCTTATAGCTGATTATTGAATGAATTTATCTACTCCAATGAAATCTCAAGTGGGGAACTAATGCATATGCATTCTAAAATACATAGTAAGCAACATCTTAAAGAATATTTAACAAATATAAGTCAGTTTTATAACATTCTGGAGCCTACATCAAAATGGTTTATGTTTCAACCAGCTATCATGTATCTGAACAAAACTAAGTAAAAAAAAACACAAACAAAAAATATTATTTTGTCTGCCGATTTTCAAAATTACATGAATACTATATAGGAACCAGTATAAATCCAGCTTTTGCTATCGCTCTGTAATATTAGCTTAATAATGCAGTATACCATTGTTAGCTCTAAAGTAAGATTACAAAACAAACTTAAGTTGCGAGGATGACTTTTGGATGCATTATGTTGTATCTGAATGAGTATAAATATGTAAAAAAAAAAAACAAGGCATAATGCTTCATACTTTAAGTTACAATTTTTTTTTCCAATTCCAGATTCGAAATTCATTTCGAAAATACTTAGGTGGGGTGTAAGCAGATTTAAAACAAAAAGATTTATATCTTTTCTAAGATTTCTAAGATTTATATCTTAAGATTTATATCAAAGGGCTTTAAGCAGGGCTTTAAATTATGAATTCACAAAATACCCAAAGTATTTTGTGAATTCATAATTTATTTGATAAAAATAAGCTAATCAAAAATTTATTTGTTCATAAGCGTATCAGCAAATTATCCAATGTTCCGGGTGTAAGATATTAAAAAAATGAATTTGAGCTGCCCATTAATCAGACCCGATTAAAATGGAAAATTAAACGCCCTCAAACACATTCTCCTATTGAGATTATGTGGATTAATAAAGCATATGCCTCTTCTGAAGTGGAAGCACATTAGAAATTAAAGCTGCATAACACGATACACTCAGTTATGCATAGACCAAGGATCTTATAATGTAAACATGAACTTATTTTTCAACTAAGTAAACGACATAATTATAAGAACAACAACCCGAAAATGTCGAATTATTTTATAAGTCACTTTATGGGTTCAATTTAGACTACCGGGTGAAGAACTAAACGGGACCTTTAACAATAATATTTTTAAAAACAAAGCATTTCATCAAAAAGTGATCAAACAAAATGTGTTTGGGATATGACGGGGAATGAAAACTTCAGTACATGTATTTATTTTAACTTACTGTAAATTAATGACGTTCAGGTCATTTCCAGACGAAGGTCATATTATATTTCAACGGCAAACCAAGCTTTTCATACAGATCCTTATCCTCACTTAAAAAATATGACTTTTTAGATTGACCACAAAGTTGAATAAAAAAACTTTAGAATTAAATTTGATTTCAGAAAAAAAATATTTTTAAACGAAAGTGCATCAACATACTTTTAATCAATTATATGGCTTTTTACTCCCTATAGTAGGCTATAGTACTACGGTGCACTAGCAGCCTATGAATTATTAAAAATACGTCTGCACGTATACGCTCGTTTGTTTATAAGCATCCTAACATTATACAAATTAAATATTCATACTCGTATTTATTAGCATTAAGCAGAAAAACATTCAAAACAATATTTTGTGAATTTTTGATTTGTAAGTATTGAATAATCCGACGTTAATGTCATATTAAAGGCTGGAAACGTTGAAATCTAGCCTTAGGAACTTCTCAGATAAAAACAATTTCTATACACATGGATTATACGGTGTATGTTTAGCTAGTAGCTACATGTAAATCATGTGTTATTAGTTGTATACTCTGTGCGTTTGTCTAAATTTATGATGAAACATTTATGATTAACATTATGTGGTAGCAAATCTCTATAGCCATTGTTATTCACGTTTTTTTATGTCTATAGATAAAATGTCATTCGCTCTGGAACCAATGTACTTCAAAGTACACTGTATACAAAGCTTCTGTTTTCATAACAGGTCATACAATGTAGGCGACATTGTATTTGATTGTTCATATTAGTTGTAAATTTACAAATTCTGGATCAACACACTTTGGTAGTGAATGACCCATTGTAAAAATCCCTTAAAAAGATCCATAAGACACCAGGGGTGAGTTATTGGAAAAAGACTACTTAACACTCCACAGTAAGAATTCCACCAGACAAAAGTAATGCAGTTTTAACACTGGACATATTGGCTAGAGTGCAAGTTGCATAATGAAATCTAATGACAAATCGCGTCAAGTACAAATTTGCGAATGAGAAATGAGGATTGATAATTAAGGAATGCCGTAGCAATATATTCTTTACGCCATTAATCAATGTCGAGGCAATATTAACCGAATGCACATGGCCTATAAGTATGAATAAAAATACAGCAAGTATATGCCATAGTCAGTCCAATGTCGCTTTAAAATCATTCTCTATGTAATGTATTTTCATTTCAGGCTCAAATAAGAGCCATAGAATACAACACCAAAAGACTCCCAACAAATCAAGGTAATTTTTTTTGCCTATAAATACAGAAGCTCCATTCATCATCATAAACATCAATGAAACTTAAAAGAGCTAAAAAAAAACTTAAAAAAATGAAACTTTTGCAAGTTCTCGAGACCTTTAATTATTTTTAATGCTCAATTCAATGATTGAAATAATAAAATATGGCAATATATTTATAAAACTCGATCGAAACCCCATTTCATAACAAATATTGCGGGGTCAGTAAATTTTACTTTGAAATGGGTCATTTTTTGTAATATTTTTTATGTACATGTATAGTAAACCTACATATTAGTTGTGCTCACATTGAGAAACTTATCGCTTTTTCAGCCAAATTCGGCTAAGTTTATAGTGACGGAGGATAAGCGAAGACAATTTCCAGTTTGACCGACACAAAACAATGTCTGCCTTAATTAGTACCTATCATTCCATGTGAAATTGGCGCCAAAATACTCAATATCACCGGTTCGACCAACCAACTCAGACCTCCGCACACAAAGCAAAAACCGATCTTAGCGTAGCTAACCTTCTCTACCTTAAAAATCTACCTGTATCAGATATAATTTTCAATAAGCTTCAAATAGCATTAAGTAACCTTTTTGTAATCTTTGTGAACAATAATTTTGGATAAAAAATAATAAGTAATTTAAGTATCTTATTTCAAAGTACTAAATCACAAAAAGATCGCCCACTTGTAACATCGTTATAAGTTGAGTCCTCGACCTGTTATCCACAATTCGAAGAAGAAGCATCCTCCACAATGCATCGACGAAATTATTATTATAAGAAATTCTGTTGACAACCAATGTCATTGTAAACAAAATTAGCAATAACAAGCGCTGCAGCCACATGGAAATGTATATTTTTTTAAAGCATAAAGTTATATCTCCCAGGTAATAATATGTTTTTTTTTTAAAAATAATAATCATAAACTTTTGTAGCTGAGTATTGTTAATGGTTCAGTTCATCCAAAAAACCGCTTTTTAAAAGCTCCAGGATCTCCAACTAAAAAGTGTTCCATTCGCAGAATTCTGCAAACGATCTCATCAGTATAGTAAACAAGGTCATAATTGGAATTTAGTATAGGCATGAATAGATACGAACAAATTGCAATGTTTAGAAACTGCTTAGTGAAGCTTATCAAAATAATCGTTCCATCATCAAAGGAGTGCCTAATTAAAAGCGTATTTATATATTTAATGAACAGTTAATAGTTCATCAGTAATCTGACGTTGCAAATGAATATGTAAGGTATATACAAGCTTTTAAAAGCTAAATAAAACACCGCCTTTGGAAGTGATGAGTAGTTCTTGTAACCTATAGCCTAATAACCAACTGAATGTACTAACTACAAAAGTTTTGCGAATACAAGGCTTGCGAATACATGTTTTTTTGCATAATTTCAAAAAATCTAAACCGTTGCAACAACCCAGTAAAGCACCACAGAAACATAGTGATATTAATTCGGAATGTGATTAATCTTTTCTAAGACAAAACTTTAGAAGGTTCTTAAAACCTTAAAACGAATGAAGATGCAAGTACGATGCTGCTTGTAATAAATAGGGCAATATATTGACTTTTTAAGGAATCCATGCGAGAAACAGCAGATTAAAGAAATGAGTTTGAGGAACGCAAACATATGGCACTTCCAGATAAAATTCTATATAATGAAAGTTTGATGCAGTTATCTAAAACTGAAACAACCGATCTATCAACAAAAAATTAAATAAAGGAAACTGCCAATTTATGAGTAATCAACAGTAGAAACATATCTGCAATATAACATATTTGGTAAGGATATAAAGCATACGCAGACCCTCGATGCACTGTTAAAATACATATAGATACCAAATAAGATCAAAGGAAGCTCCATTGAATTTTTACTCTTTCCTAAGATAATTTTATTCTAACTCGAAATTCCGTTTCACCTATACATCAAATGGAAGGCTAACCTACATTTATACGTATACATCAGGAAAAATTCCATATAAACTCGCACACTATAACGTCAAAGAGGATACACACACTATAAATCTTTCAAATAATGAAATATTGGATCTTGGAAAAACGTAATGCTATGGGACATATCGTGTTACAGGCAAAGGGAAAAAGTTCACAACTCTTAAGTCCTATGGCTTATGTGATCTCTTTTTTTAATCCTCTTTTTCTGTTTTTACACATCCATCAAAATGGCTGGCTTAAAAAGCCATGAAAGCCCAGGAGACAATGAACACTTCCAGTAAAAGCATATTAGCGACTTGCCAGGCATGAAATAATACTGAATGGTTGGTTCACTTGCAATCCCTAAAACACACTTTTAGGCACTTTAATAACGCCTTCACGTTCCAGGAATTTTAATAAAATGCTAAAATGAAATCAGTCTTATCAATATGCATCCCCATATCATCAAATATGCAATTCATCATCACGTTGTAAATCTGAAAATTGGGAATCTGTCAAGTACATGTACATTAAAATAACACCTACGTTAAGTCAATACAATTACATTACATTCCAAGATAGTGCTCGTCACGTGTAAAAAACAATTGATCATGCTGTATTGAATATTTTAAAACAGTATTTTTGCATCATCATCCTTAGGAACCAGAGTGAAAAAAAAAATTTCACTTGTATATAGTTACCAACTTGATCGACCATAACATTACACCACTTTAAGCAAAATAAGTGTCTGCTTTTTATAGAAACCAACATTTACATCCACAACTACATGTACAATGCTGCATCACATGGATGAGGTACGTATAATTTAAAATTAACTGCAAAAAAACTCTTTTTGCCTTTTTTTCAGAAAAAAGCGAGCAACTTCTCGCCTAAGTCTTTAAGATATTGTTTAATTTCTAACAATAAATCACAAGAGAGATGCTTTCTAGAAAACGGTGTGATTTTTATTTTGAATTTCTGCAACTCTTCCTTGTAAGAGTCATTTCATATTTGGAACTTCAGTTTTTCATTGCAGACAGATAAATCGTTTGACGTAATTAAATTTTTGAGCAACAAATACGCTCGACAGATTGCATTACGCGCGCGATTCTGCTAGCCATTATTTTAAATTTCCGCTTCCCCAAAAAACACATCTAACGGAAGAAGAAAATGCAAAGCGTGCGCATGCACTTGCACATAACAACTCCAACTCGATGACAAATGGTAATTGCATACCATATTTGAAGCGAAGCTAGAGATTTCGAAATTTAGCAATTTTTATAACACAACTTTTATATTGCATGCATGCGGAGAAGTGGAAACGGCAATTTTAATTTGACAACATCAACATAATCTTTGTTTATGCACATGCAAAGCTAGCATGGCATTAAAACCACCATGGGAGGTCGAGCTATTTGGCCTGAATGGAGCAATTTGGGCATTTGCGGAATTACATTTATTTAAAATCGTACCCCATCATGTCTGTTTAAAATAACTGTTGACAACAACGAGATCATTAGGAAATAAATTATAATTCATAAAATGCGACGTATATGAAATAATGAATTCTGTAGGTATATATTTAATTCCGTTGTAAATACAATAACAAGCCAGGCTATCGCAAGCTATTCCAAGCCTGTGACCTTATATCATGAGGCTCTTCAGAAGTAAATATTCTGGTTAGCAATTCTCATTCAAAAATATTCTTCACTTCAAGCAGTCTTCGTGACAAAATTGTTATATATGAGCTTAATTCTCATCTATTAAATATTCCTTATAACCTCAAACCATTGCTGAACTACGATTTACGTATTAAATCATTATAATTAAATTACAAATTTAAACGAAATAATTCGTCTAAAATAATTTTGAATTCTTAAATTTCCCTGAACTAACAAAGTATTCAATATTGAATATTAAAACTTCAATAATTTCAGAAGAGATTTCTGAGTAGATTCCATATCATACCGAGGATTTTCACTCAATAACGAATAATGAATCGCATTTCTAAGATGCAATTCTAATTAAGATGCTAAGAGGCAATTCTAAGATGTAATTAATTATGTTTTCCAACTTGTAATCATTACATTAATAAGAATGACCCAAGAATAGAATTAAGTTCCATCCAATCTTAAAAAAAAACTCCAGGATAATTAAAAATTTAAACATTAGTTAAAAAGTTAAGCCGCAAAAAACTTTTTAAAAGCTTTTAGAAAGCACCCCAAGATTTTCTTAACTTCCTTACAACAAATACCGAAGATTCCCACAGTCCACACATGATCAAAGAACTATAATGACATCACATGAGAAACATAGTTAAGATGAACGTTAAGTTTCTTTGACTAGAGTGAAGCCAAATTTATCCAGGCCCTTAATTTCTTAAATACGTTAAAACACCATACTTTTTAGTTACCTCAGCTTCACTCTTCAGGTATCTCCAGTACGCTTAATGTGTAATTAATTGGGAATGCAATTTTCCGTGTGGCAACTTAATTATAAACAAAAAGCCAATTGAACTGTATGAAGCAGTAAGCTAACCGAAAGGATCAAAGTAAATAAGATTAGCCTGCAAACTCCAAATAGGTTGGCTTTTCCAAAACTTTTGAAGAAAAAAAGGTTTTCATTAGAGACATTATCTGCTCAATTGCGCACGTATTTTTCTAATTTGCCCTTTTTACAGTGAAGCCTTCCGAGAAAATGGTAATTTTAAGCATGAAAAAATGTGGAGAAGTGCAATAACAACATAATTCAACCATGCAAAGCGCTAATTAAAAAAAAAAACATTTCAGATAGGCCCTTGGAAACTAATTTGAAATAAGTTGTAAACAGGGAGAAGAAGAGCAAAAAATAAGACATTTTAGCAGCGTCTCATTTTTTTTTTTTTTTTGTAAATTGGAAGTTAAAATCAATCTTAGTTCGTAAAAAAATAAGATAATATATAGCATCTCAATTTAAAAGCTAAGGCTAAGCATGTAACGCAAGATAAATGACATTTATTGACTGACGTCAATTAACTATAAGGAAAATTCCAGAGTCACTTAGTTAATGTTTAAACAAGGCGCAGATATACCTATATATACAACAAAGTAATATATCTAGTTAAAAAGCACTTCTTTCTATATGCTTACAATATTACAGAAAAATTATGAAAGTTGTTGGATTCAGTATAAGCATCTAATGTATGTATATATTGTATGAAAACCCACAGTTTAATGGCGCCATCGATCATCATAAATTATGAAGAAACTTGCCTTTTAGCGGTTTCTAACCTAGAAACAGTTAATTTTTGCCTTCAGGAACCTCAATTAATAATAAAAGCTGCAGGTCAAAGCGGTAATATACTTTATATGCACATTCCATTAGACAACTGTATTAACAGAGAGAGGAAACTATATAAATGCTAATCTGAAAGTACATATATACTCAAACATCAAGGCTATTTACAGATTAATGAAAGGACCAAAATAATCCAAATATACCGAAAACTACCATTTACCTTGTCTTTCCTTATAATTACTCCAAAAAGAGAAATTACAAGGTGTCAGGTTAAACGTTTTGCCATGTCTTTTAAAGCATTCAAAATCTACTTGATATGCCAGTGTCATTTATTTGTGAACAAGGTCTCGAAAGCAAAATGGTCACTTTAATAAAAATAAAAATGTCACTTGGTCTCAAACACTAAGGCACGGTTAACCTGCCTGACAAGGACTTTGTGGTGGGCATGTCTTGGACAATTACCAGACAAAACTTTGCTGAAATGGCTAGAGTTAATTACACCAATTAAAAGCAACTCTATAGAAGATTTAAATCCACGGGCTTCCTTGCTCGGTTAACAAATTAGCATTCGCCAAGAATCTAAAACGCCTCTACATATATCCATTGTGACGAGCTTCCTTCTACTGCAATTAATATTCTTTCAGCTAAACTGCTACGAACAACAAGAGAAGAAATCTTATAACAATAATTAGATAAGCCTATCAAGGACAAAAGAACGGGACAAATTATTCAGACGCAATTACAATGTGAGGGTATGGACAGCATTCAAGAAGCTATATGTAAATGGTTGCAAATAATCAGATTCGAAGCGTGTGTACATTTAATCAGGAAAACAACGCTCACTGATCCTCACATTCTGCAAATTTAAATTGGATCGTACGATATAAAATGTAAAAATCGATGAGCTAGCTCGTCTAAACCAGAACTACTATGTAATTATTTAACCCACTAAGCTTGTTCGTTCCAGACTTGTATGAGTATGTTGGAATAAAGATGCATCCAATGAAACGTTTTCAAAATTTTAGATAAACTCGCCAAAGTTAATAAATGCTGAAATGTAATCTACAAGATGAATTCCGTTTTGCACCTATGAAGCATTTTAAATAAATACGTTCTTGCAGATGGTTACCAATAAAATTGTAGTATATACAAGTACAATTGTAATTTCAAATAATTGCTACACAAATTTATATAACCAAAAGAGATTCTAGGGTATACAACAACAACAAAAACTTAATTACTTCAATGGTTTTCATATTTAAAATGTTAATTAGCACTACCCTAGAGTTAAATTAGTAGGATATTTCTAAAAATGAAGGTATTTCTAAAAATGTAAACAAAAAAGAGATGCTGCAGGGTAGCACAAAAACTAAGCCACATATATATCCAACTCGATGTCTGTGGGTTAGAATTGAATAATACAGTATAAAAAAACGTTGTTTTTCGCGTAAAACCTTTTAATGTAGCCAGCAAGTACTGGCAGAAAATTAA
>JAQGCC010003154.1:0-16099 GCA_034698905.1 Xestoiulus laeticollis
TGATTGGATTCGCGCAACTCGATCAAGACTTGATCTATATCAGTGCACTTGATTTGGTCGGTGTGAAGAAGGTGTTACGAAGAAGATTAGATTTATTTTACAACCTGGATACACCACCTTATTGAAGACATAGGCCTACATGTATACATTTAAATCGCTATATTAGAATGTAAATAATCGGATTTATTTGAAATATGTATTCATCTTGATTATTTATTTCCAGTTTTCAAGTTACTGATTTAATATAAAAAACAGAATTTTATATATTTATATTTAAATAATAAATAAATATTCAATATACATGCATATAATGTTATATAATACAAGAAAGTATTTAAATTAATAGCCTATAGTGAATTATTTGCTTGCAACATCACATACCATTTAAAATAAACCATCAAGGATGTTATACACAGCAAGGTACAATTTTTTAAATCACACTGAATTCACTGCAAATGAAACCATCTTGAAAACTGTCCACTAAATAATACGATATAATGCATCTTCTCAAATTTAACTTACGTTAAGAAGCATCTTTTGCCCTTCTTTTGTTTATTAACTGTCTTATTCTTTGCACTTCAACTTAATTTGAAGTTTAAAAAAGTGAATAAATAAAGATGAATCTTTGCATCCTATTTGTGCAGCTACAGATTATTTGGTGTTAAATACTTTTTAGATGTTTTGAAATTTCACTTTATCATCCCTTTCAACATGAAATCAAATGATTTTATGTCCATTTTGGGATTCTGCCATTGCACGAAACCCCATCTTTTCGTAAATTTAAAACCAAAGTGGTTGCCCGGCATTCCCACACGTGACCAATCAGGTACTGAGTGATGGTGAATAGGATGGATGTATCCATTTCTTTGTGAATGGTCATAGTCAATACTCCAGTGTACCCTTGACGGGACGAGATGAAAGCATATTTCAAGAGGTATAAGCGAGAAAAAAAAACTAGGCGTTGGGTCATGCTATATCTCAGTTTGCCATCATTTGAGTAATGGAGAGTGTTTGCGAGAGGGTACATTAAAGTATCGCGTAGCAATAAAATGCGTTTTATGGGGGCAACGAACACCACTATTGGTAGCAATAATTGCAAAACCATGGCAAATATTATAACGCCCGCCATAGACGAGTGCCTATATAGCGTCGAAATTTCGTCTATGGCCAAAGGGTCCAATATATGGCGTGAAAAAATCGTGTGCACGCAGTGTCTATTTCCATGCTTTTATTTTACTCATTTTTATTATTTTCGTATACGAAACCGTTTCCCGCCCCATAGTCAAACACGGTCTTATTGGGCGACGTGGGTGGAATGAATAAATAAGAGAAAACAGGAGAAACCAATAAAAAAAAGGATGCTTTTACAATGTATAACCCATTCTTGTGGATATGGATGATTGGAGTACATATACGTTGAAAACTTTCAGTTATTAAATTATCGATTTTTCTGCCAGTATTGGAAAATTCCTCATTTTTTTTTACTCCCCCCTCCCACTCCCCCTCGACCCCACCATAGCACTCGATGCGTTGCAATTCAAAACTGGAGAATAATATATCGAAATAAATGGTGAATGATAAAAAAACAGTTGTAAAAAAATGGAAATTGAAAATAAATAGGTTAAGTATAAAGGTTGTTGTATAGGTTTTCCATATTACTTAAGTGTTTGCCAGAATATGTGCATTTCCAAAAGCAAAAACATGGAAAAATTCAACAGCGGGACATTTTATGTATCATGATGAGAAACTAAAGAATACAATGTAGTAGGATTCACTACCATCAGATTTCTGCAATGCAAAATTAAACATTTATTTTCTTAATTTGTTAACAATGGATTCGAAAATTAAAGGTATTCAATGTCAATTCCATAACTTTTCAAGCTTTATGGACCACCTACCACGATCAATTACCTCCATATTTTTCCAAAGAACCAGCTTTGTAGTAAAGTTTTTAAATATTTGTGAAATCATTTGCTAACATTAAAGGATATAGGCTATAACTTTTTATACATGCATGGATATACAAGATTGGGTATCTATACTACTTATAAATCAAACCTCAATCAGGTGATAAAAAAAATTATCACATTACATGCCTATATAAAGTCTCGTGATTTTTATAAAATCGTGACATTTTGCAAAATGTGGCAATCTCACAGTGGAATTCCCAAAATCAACTGGTATTTCAAGGTGCTACAAATTCAAGTCTTAAATTTCCAGACGACTAGACAACCTGCTGATATTTGTCTTAATTACCAGATAGATAGATGCAATGGAATTATCTATGCTTTGTACTATGGAAATACTATAGTGAAAACATTTAAAACTTGGAAAATGAAAAACTTTGGATACCCCAATAATTCCTCACAATTGTAATCTTGATAAAAGCAAAGATCCTACAATATTTCTTCAAAAACTTCACCCTGCATATAACTAAACGAAATTCACTTACATGCAGCAGTGAAATATATCTACAGTATTTACATTTAGTTTTTCAATCAGAATGATGGACCATCATCCATCGTGTGAGAAATTTTTAGTTTTATCATACAATGGGCAATCCAATCATGTGATGATGAATAAGCCCTCTATAAAGTACGAAGACTATCTAATCGAAAGTTGACAGTATATACTAAGTAATAATCGACGAAAAGAAATTTCAGTCAATTTATTGCATCGAAAGCATCGGTTGACCCGATTCAAATGCAAGGTTTATAAAGATATGACTTTCAAAGTAGATCAATAAAAATACTTGCAAAAAGTGAAAAAAAAAACCGATTGGATCTAAACGCTGCCCCACATTCCTCCAAATGTATTCGGATCAAAACACGCGAATTGATACCAAGTTTTATTGAAAAAGAAATACTTCACGATGCCCTCTCTTATGTTCAGAGAGCCTTTGGACTGTTTCAAAAATGCAACAGCCATTGCATGTTCAGGATATCAGCAGAAGAGGGGGAATAAATAAGGGAAGAATATCAATCTGCACAAAATATAGCTTCAACATTGATCCAAAAACAGTCTTAACCATAAAACAGCTCTATAGGCATATACATGTACATGGTCAAGTTTCTTTGACATAAAAGGCAATTTTTCTAAACGGATTTTAAAAAAGTAATAAATTCAGTCATTCAAGATGCATTGCCTTCAATTTGAATTCTGGCTTATAAAAATGCGTTTTTATCCTCTTTAAATTTGGGAGGTCATACATTTTATCCACCTGGCATGCATAGGCACGAACATCAATCCTGTGGAAAATTTGACCGATTTTCACTTAGTTCTTATATAGTTACTTATATGTCGGAGAATGATTCCAGCAATGGGAATCATTCTAAAAAGATTCGTAGGTGACTTTCCTGGTGATCATCATTCCTGGAATGAATTCTTCGAATCAAACACGTTGGTTTCGATGGGCTCTGCCATGGTGGAGCATGGAAATCAAGCATGGAAATGAATTCCTAAATTGCAGCGTTCCGATTGGTTGGCCGCCAATTTTTGGTGCCGACAAAGAAATGGATACAAAAAATGCAGACGAAATAAACGGGAAATGGCGGCCAACCAAACCAATTTCAGGAATTCATTCCCGAAAAATCAATCATGATTGATTTCGGGAATGAATTTATGCTTTATTACTCAAAGCGATGCCCCACAATGAATGGGTGCATGGACGTCTACATGTTTGTTTTCATAAAATATTCTAGAATGATTCCCATTCCTGGAATCCTGGAATCACAAAATAACTGAACACTGTGCTTTGATTATTTCATCCAACACCTGTATCATATTGCTATTGGACCAAATTATTTGAAAATCTGTTCGACTACAATAACACTGCAAATGTCACAGGCTACAACGAAAAAAGTGTCGCATTATTGACTTAAAAGTCAATTCTTCCATGAATTCAAAGCAGCGACTAATTTAATATCCAAAAGTAGAAATGTGTTTCGTATTCACGGTTAACGACAGGTGTAGATAGAGTTACAGGTTTAAAGCCTCATACCATAGAAGCATTATGACTCCTTGGAGAGCCTAAAAGACATAAAAGCTAAATGTAAATCTTGCTGATAGGAAACAAAGTAGGATGCATCAATCAAGAGATTTTACGGGGGTGTTTTTATCAGGAAACCTTTCTACTTACTATTTCATCTCTATTCGAGGCTGTTTTCGCCATTTTCCCCCATCCAGCCATATAAACATTATGGAGAAAACGTTGATTTCGACAACATTCGAGATAAAAGCCTACTTTCCCTTTGCATTATACCAAAATTCATATCTGAATACCACTTATCTTACATTGGAGGAGCACGCCTAATTACACTTTCGCTCAACAAACCCCATATTTATTCCAACGACTGCTCAGGTTTTGGAATAAGTAAGCAAATTCATAAAGATAAACCATTAATGGCAGCCTTTGGATGGTCATCAATCGATGGATTGCTAATATTGCCAATACCAATACAGTGAAACCTGCGAATAAGTGCCCTACATGTAGCGTACTACCTGGTATTAGCGCACTATAACTGTATAGCGTATTACCTGCGAAACGTAAAATGCACACTCGTTTCCTGGGACAGAATCACGATTTTACCTGTGAAGAGCGCACGCCAAAGCAATTTTTTAGGTTTTGTTTATGTTAAAAACATTAAAAATGCAACATATTTCTTGGTGCATTTTAATTATCGTATTATCTGATTATTTTTAAGTTCAATTCTGCACGTAAATGTGTACAGGTGTACATGTACTGTATACCCATGGGTGTGTGGTCATCACTTTAGCTGAACCTTCATATAGCATATCCCTCCAAATTGCACACCCCATGGTTCGGTCCCAAGCGGGTGCGCTATACACAGGTTTCACTGTAGTGGCAAAGTAATCGATAATGTCCATAGGTTCCAATCAAAAGCAGAAACGCATTAATATTGCGCCCTCTACAGTGCAAAAACATGAAATTTTGAATCTTGGATTCCTAAATGTGGCCGGCCCTAAAATTTTATTGGATTTTTTAAAAATAAATTTGTCAAATTTAATACACGTTACATTGATCCTTAAACAGATTAAAAGTTTTGTGTAATCACGGATGGGAAAACAAAATTTATAGCACCTATTCTATTTTTATATATAAAAGAAAATCACTATAGAAATAAACGAATAGCAATTGTTACTATAAACTCAATACTTGTAACTGGTTTCTTGCTGCCCTAGTATACTGAATTTTTGTGTTCGATTGATGAACAATAACAAGTGTACAAGGACACGCACAATTCAACAACAAGCATGTATTGCACGTTTTAACTTTGAGCACAGATGGTGAATGGACGTGGATTTGCCAATAAACCAATTGCGATAGCGACTATAAGTCTCACAATGGATTTTTAAGCTTATTACACTGGCTACAATCTAGGACTCTTGTTGGCAAAACTTTGCTCTTAAAGTTGAATCTTTACCTTCCATGTACCTTTGCCTTTCATGTTCACGAAAATCAAAATTTTTGCTGCAATGCATTCTGATTAAAAAATCTTTAATTTCATTTGAAAATATTTATCAAAGTAATATATACATGTACATGTAGTAGGGCCTTTTCTGAATGTCTGATAAGTTGTATTCATAGTTATTAAGAACTAGAATGTGTCAGAGAAGTTCAAAACATGTATTTTTTACAGGTGAAATATGCAAAAGGTTTAAACATCAAGTTTGCATACCCGGAATAAGACTAAATTCATGACTATTGTACGAAATTCTGATTCCCTTGGAGATTTGATAGGATACACAAATGCAAAGGGTTAATCTAAGCTTAAGTTAGGGTAGGATGGCTTATAATTTTGTTAGCTATGTTTATTGTTTAATTGTTCTGTTGAAAAGCTTAACTAAATTATTTCTTGATAGAGTCAAATGTCAAGACTTTTTATCATAGTTTTATTATAACCAAGACATTTTTTGTGATTATAATTCCTTTGAATTCGATAACCATAGCTTTAAAAAAAATGTTGGGTTCTGAACATACATTTGTTAACAGCAATGCACCTTTAAGATACACACACTATGCGACCATTAAAGTTTAAAATCTTAAAAATATTGATATCATTTTTTGGTATTCTTTAAAATCGCAGGTACTTATCCAAATTCTAATATCAATGGGTAAAATTTCGGAATTTCGGTTGGAATATGCCGATATGACGCTAGTTAGCTGAGTATCGAAGTATTTGTGCCACATAAACTGAAATCTGTGGACACGTTGTCCATGAATGGAAAGTATTAATAGTATTTGTAAAGTTGAATAAGACCCAATCTGGTTTTTGTCACGCATTCACACACAAGCAGCAGCTTTTCATCGATAAATAAAAGGGGATTTTGAATGTTGGATTTGCCATGGATAGCTATTTATCCCCCCTTTCCAACCCACTCGGCTTATTTCTAATACCAACATAAACATGACAACAATTCTGAAAATATGTAATTGATGGCTTGTCATTCGTCCCTATAAGTAGATTTCAGATACGTTTGATGCTCGCTTTCAATACAGCTACGGATATTATATGCACCATCGATGTATAGGAAGATAAAAATCCATAATCCAGAATTATAAGGCCAGAACATGTATTTAAAGCGCACGAACAGTGGTATAAACATGACTGAAATAAATGGAAAATATCGATTACGTCCTATCAAAATGCTAATATTATAATGGATGGTATTTAACATCCACTTTTCGGTAATGAAATTTTAAGACCTTGAAAAACACTTAAAAATGAATAACATTTTCATGACAAGAAAAAAAAAGTTTGAATGAAATTAATGAAGAATTGGAAAACATGAGATGAAAATGTAATAATCTCCCAGTTCAATCTTATAATTTTATTAACATGCACTTCCGACGGGTTAACCAACGATTTGAATGTTTTAATGAGCGCCAAATTAAATAAAATTAGTTTAGCGATTCTAATAAATTATAGGAAAATCCACTAAAAAATTTAACTTTAAAACTATAAATTATTACCTGTAGAGGGTGTCCATTAAATTTGCTGAAAAAAATTTCAAGGATTGCAGGGCTCATCCATTAAATTTTCAATGATTCCCTACCACTACATGTAAAGAGCAGATTTATAATAAATCTGAATTTCCCAATACTGAAAAAATATAATATTCCTATAAAGCTTATAAACTAATTATAGTTATAAATTGTAAATCAAACCTCACTCCAGTGATAAATAGTAGATATTTGGTCTCTGACATGTATAAAATTCACGTGATTAACAAAAAATCATGAAATTCTCGGAGACATTTCAAGAAATTCATCTAAACTAAAAACTTAGAATTCACGAAATTTACCATAGCTATAGGACTATACAGGGTGGATCAAAAGTTAGTTCCAACCCACATTTTTCTTCAACATTATAGTTATAAAAATTCTGTTAATGCTGCTAAATAAGAAGCCGTGTGCTCTATTCACTGATGTTATTAGATTTACCAACCACCATTTTTTCCCGGTAACCCAAAATTATAACTTTTTAGCCATAACAATTAGAACAAAATGTTCAATTAGGAAAAAAAGATAAAGGTCTGTTTGTATGAAATCAACTGTTCTCGCCTTCACTGGCAATTATTTTAAGTTGTTACAATGTTTTTATAAACAAAATAAAATGTCAAATGGTAGCTACGCTGCAATACAGCATTGCACTGCATTGAAGATTTCAATTAAATAATCTCCTATATTACCTGTAAGTAGTTTCAATGCAGTACACCAGTGTTCTGCAGTGCAGCTACCATTTGGCGTTTTTGTATAATTCTGCATAAATTATATGCAATATTACAACAACAAAAAAAAACATTACTTTTACAAATAAATTAAATTGCGTTTAAAAATATCGTATTTTTATGTGATTTTTCCAACTATCAGAAATTCCAGACAATTTCGATGTAATACAGTCATATTATCGATGACTACCATGGAAATCCTGATGTAGACTACATACCAACAATTTGAAAAAAACTCATATTTGAAAGGTATATTCTCTCAAAAATATCTACGAGCCTGTTTATTTATCTTTAGCAGAATCTTATGAAACTTCATTGTTGACAAGTTGCAAGTAAAGTCTGAACTATGCCAGTTTCACAACATGTATGACAGATGGCTACATCATTTTACCTCGTACTTCGCAGAAATTCAATATTTCCATTCCGGTAATATTAGGATTCACTTCGGCAGTCTTTTATCTTGGTTAAAATGTGGAAAGACTAGGAGTAAAAAAATGCCCGCACATTCTGCGCATTAATAATATCTCGCTTAAGATGAATGCATTGTCTTGCGACAAGATTTTGCACTCTAAGCATTCACAGCACACACGACCATGGGGTTATTAATTATTTAGGCAAGGAGGCGCTTGATTACAGAGACTGGCAACTTTTCTGGATAATTCCTACACCGACAATTTTTTACTCCAAATAAAAGGCTTGCATGCAATGGATGGAAAACTCGCTTTGATTAATACTGCAAAAAAAAAAGGAAAAACTGCAAACGTTACCAAAAACACATAGCATCGTCTTAGAAGAGGATTGTCGATACCAAAATCCTGATTTAATTTATGTGGTGCACTTACTCTTAATGTATAATGAATACTTTGATAGATTTTTGCTATTGTCTCAATTCAAAATTGAATTTTTGTCAAATTTATCCGCAGTCACAGATCTGAATAGACAATGACAAAAATGGAAATGAAATAGAAATATATGCTAATTTATATCCTAAATTTAACATTAATCCTGTTTAGGTTGAGAAGGCGTATGAAACCATACCTTGATGTCTGTATAAGATTATTATTCAACATGTGGCCTGCGAACCATTTCTGGCCCCTGCATTTAAAGTTGATGAGGGCAAAGAATAACCATGAAATTAATAATTTTTTTGTTTTTTTGCGAATGAAACACCTGAACTCAAAAAAATTTCTCATGAATTATTTTATTTATCGAATTTAATTTGTTAGAAATTAATTTTTCTACATTCCTAAGATTTTTCAGGTTCCAAGAGAAACGAAATTTTCAAATTTCATGACGACTAGAAATTCAAAAATATGATAATATGCTTAACAGCTTCTTGTCTTACTGCTCAAGCAAGTTGTTGTATAACAGATTTACAGAATTAGTAATGACATCATCTAAATATCACACCAACTACTAGGCTTAAACGTTTAAAAAAATTCCTTGTCATACCTAAAAAATTCATAGCCAATTAAAAATTAATTTCTATATATTAGGAGGCTAAACTTAATTAAAGGGGAAATGACCCAATTTCATTAAATCCAGGGTTGGCCGAGTGTGTCATATCTTGACTTGTGTGAATGTAAATGTAAGTAGCCCATTTCCCTGATTTTTTAGAATGAATTATTTTGCCCTTTCTATTACATGTTGAATCATTTTTCCCTGACTATTCCATGTTTCCCAGGTCAATGGGACCCTACTATTGTTTCAGTCATCTATATTCTAAAGGATAGCATGGAGGCCAACATGGTACAGGCTAATAAATCCAACCTACATTTTGTCCAAGCTTTAAAATCAACATTATTCTCTAATCTGGTCAAGAGAAAATCCTGGAGAAAATCGCACACAATTGATCGTTAATACTCAGCTTGAAATATCTGCATAAATATTTAAAAAAAGCTTTTGAGGGGGTAACCTTTGAAAATCTGTGCACTCCATAGATGCTTCTGGCAGTCAGTCAATCAATACCCTAAGTAATTTATAAATAACGAATAGCACCGCGTTAAAAGCATTCGGGAGGATTTGCAAAAGCCGCATTTAATGGGGGAAATTAGATAAGATTAAATTTGCAAAATAATCATCAAGTGTGAAATGCGTTTGCACGGGATTTCAGATCAAAGGTTTTGAAAACATTTAGCTTAAGCTTAATTCTTCTGTTGAAATAACCCCAAAAACCAAATTGGCACAATGGTGCACCAGAATATTTATATGTGGGCAGGATGTTCACCGAGGAGGCCTTCGTCACAAAACTTCTGCAACATTAATTTCATTTCAGGACATTAAAACCGTGCAACCAGAGAAATTAACTACATAAAACGCCGCGTTTCGACATCCAAAATATATAATTATCGAGTGTTTCATTAGTTCTGATGACCAATGATGAATATGTGCAACTTAAAATAGGCCAATTTCATGCAAACCCTAATCCAGGGGTGAACAACTCTATTGCAGGAGTTAAATCTGGAGAATTGGTAATGAAATTGGGTTTGTTACACATTCGCTGTTCGATAAAACCCTCCCAAAATTCATTTTAGATCTCCCACAGATTTAAATTGCCGAATTTTATTTACGTAAAATGGAGTACAAATTCCCAAAGATGCATGGCTGGATAAGTACGCACGTATACAACATGAAACAAATAATTACAAATTTCACAAAAAAATATTAGTTTTGTCTGTTGAGCCAGAGACAGTCATAAATAAACATATTCCAGCACTGTATTACATATTGAAATTTGTGTTATTTTGGACATCATGTTGCCCTATTGTGAAAAGGGTCACTGAGTGTCACAAAAGGAGTAATGTAAATTAATAAACATGTTGAAGGAAAGATCAAAGTTAATATTTTACCCAAACAACCCCACTGGACATTGTCCAGAGTTGAAAGACAATGTTGTAATGGTTGTCGTCATTTGCAAGGGTCAATATTTATATAAGCATCAGTTTTAAAAGCTAGTTTCCCTTACTAATATATGTATTCAAAATGTCCTCTGGCTATTTTCCTTTTACACATGAGCATGAATCAACTTAATTCTGGAACTCGGTGCAATAACACAAATGCAAACCAACGTTTGTAATCCCACAGATCGTTGCTCAATCCCAAAGGTGCATGGCTGAACATGCTACCTAGTGTCGACTTACTACTTTCAATGTAGCAAAGGCGAATAGAGCGTTGAAGAGTACCTCCAGGGCGTATTTTCATTTCGTAAACTGAAATGGCTATTTTACCGTCATAGAGACAATAGAATGCGGTTTAAATGGCTCGCATACCTACCTGCGATGTTTATTTTGAACAAATTTGAACAATATATATTTCTTATTTATAAGTTTGCATTTTAATCATAATTTGCCGTATTTTATTCATCTACATGATGACAGATAAGATTAATATCATCACAGATGCATACAATTTTATCCCCATTTATCTCAAAAGAGGCTTCGGGATATGGGGCAAAAGAAGAATTAATAATTTAAAGAATGATGCCAATTGTTGCCTTTACTATATATTGTAAGAGACTGTTTGTTAGATAGTTTTGGTGATCCACTAGTTTGGACTAGCAGAGCTTTAATTCTTGAACAATCTGTAGGATTTGTCATGTTATGTAATATTCAATGGCAACAACACAAATATACATGTAAGTTCATGCTAAATATGTCCTTAAATTATACCCTCGCATTAGGCAAGTTCGTGTAACTGCAATAAAACATCTATGAAGTTTATAAGATGAATCACGAGCTATAAATCGCAAGGCGGACAATTTTATTCTCAGTCATGTGAGAACCAAATGAATTCTCCAAACTTCTCACGATGCAGCTGTATGTTGTCATGTTTTAATTCTCGCACCCTACAATTTGGAGAATATGATATCAAATACCGTCTTGAATGATTATAAACTGGATTCATTCAACCATGTTTTACATTTGAAAGACGCAAGCAGTAAGTAGCACCTTAAAAGAAACGGATTTACTAAGCAAACTTATGCTGCAACTACAACTAAAGAGCATTGAAGAAAAAATCATTCTATAAGAATGTTGTCTTATCTACTGCAGTCGTTTTTCCACATAAAAAATGATAATAACAGTGTATGTCCCAGCATACTTTAATCATATTATATTAAGATATTTGCGCTTGTCCACAACAAAATAAATATAAATAAGGATTTCAATAAAATAATCCACTCTATAATGCACAATTCTAATGTTTCTATTTACATATCTTTTGCTAACTCATGCAGAACAAGCACATTGGTTGAAAAATACCAAAGAAACGCATTCAGCAAAACGTTTTGAAGCCAATGAACAATATTCATTTTAAAAAAAAGCCAAGTGAGGCAAGCAAATATAAGATAATACAGCATGCACCCACATACCTTGCATTTAAATTGTATAAAGTAAGTTTCACAAACCTGTTCAGTGGTTCCAGCACTCCTGAATGACCTCGCCAACATTTCAGCCGGGGATTGGTATTATTTGCAACATTTGAATGGTATGTCTTCCTGGAAGATTGGATTCGGCAATGTTAGCACCATCAGCTCCAAATGACGACAATGGAATGTTTGTGCAAGCCAGATTCCATTTTGTCAACAGGTCACTTATAGTCCAATTAGTGCTGCAAAATTTAAAATTGCAGTGTAAGAAACAACCAGAAACATTACATGTGGTTCAATTTGCATTAACACAGTTTTCTTCATACCATCTAATTTGATAGCTGCAAAGGAATTTGCTGCCAGGATTTCGTTCTAGGAGTAACGCAACTGTGGCCAAAATATCTTCAAAATCTGTAAATTATTCAAAATTAGCAATTTATCGTATCTTTATATTTCAAAGTACTTTAAATATTTAGTATTATAAGCCACTTGCCTTTTGTATCATAAAAGCAATCCGAGGAAATGATGTACTGCAAATTTGTCAAGGCTAGAACCTCAGGACTGAAACAACCCCATGTTATCCCAAGAACACTGATATTTTCCAAGCCGTTTGCAATGCAACTTTGCCTGCAGTTTTCCAGACATGCTGGAAACCACAAACTGTCAGAGAGGGTGACCTGGGCTCCGCATTTTGCTGCTACTATTCCTGGTAATGATGTCCCAGCTCCTAGCTTAAAAAAGACGTTCGTGTCAAAAGGTTGTATATATCTAAGCAAGAAGCATTATATAAAAAAAAGTTCAAAATTAACCTCTAAGACACGACAACCTCCAATTTCATTTCTGTTGTGCCATAAATACTGTGCTAAGACAACTGAAGATGGCCAAGTGTACATTCCATATTGTGGATCTAAGGTCTAGTAAAAATAATATATTTACTTATAACAGCTGTTGAGAAAACTACACCATGCTACTAGCGCCACCTGGCTGCGTTTTCATTTTCAATGCGGAATAATGTTACGGCAAGATTGGACTGAATATAATCAATAATTCAACAATAGCAACAAATAACAGTGAGCATATATCATGGGTTTATACTTATGTGAAGATATTGTGTAATAACTTCCACCATTTCGGTTAAAGATTAATAAAAATACACAAAAAATGGTTCTAGTTCTTCACCAGCATGTATATAATGTAGATTTCAAATAAATGTACGTACCTCCGGTATTTTAACTTGGAGCTCACATAGGTCTCTAGCAGAATTGTCAGGGTCACTTTTAAATCTAAATAAACGTGAATATTTATGTGTAGAGCTTGATTCCGTGAAAGACACCATCATAACGACATTAAAATTTGACAAACATTTGAACACATGGAACAAATGTAAACAAGTGACAACAAACAAATGGCGAAAAGGGCGGGGCCAATAAGATTTTCACCCAATCACAAAACCCCGATAGTATTGCCATCTAGCTACAACAAGAGACACTTCAATATCTACAGGGTGACGCGAAAGGCTTTAACCCTTTCATTCAAACCATACACCTTGATTCAAACTTACAAGTACATCTAGGCTACAGTAGTTGAGTTTTATAAGTATAAATAGGAATAGTTACTCAAAGCATAGTAGAAAATTAAAAATATTTACTCAAAGGTTAATTCATGTTTTGAATCCTTATTAAAATATATCAGCTTGTATTTAGACATAATTAACATATTATCTTTAATTGTTGTAATTATCTTGATCAAAAATGAATAACTTCATAATTTAATTGAACGATTTTCAAATACTTGTAAATAAATTTATTGATGATTGAGACTAATAAATAACAAATTCTTTTATTTGCAATGCATATTTTTTATTTCATTTAGTGCTGGCAAGGCTGCGTTTTGCACAATTAAATAAAATTAAATTAAGATACAGTTTTGATATAAAAGCTTTTTTTTTATAAATGTGTTGGTCATGTTATGGCACTTTATATTATAGCTAAAAATAAGTTTCTCGTTCCAACCAACAACCAGGATTTCTTCTGATGATCAACCTTCTGAGTTCGTCTATTAGCAGCAACATTACGGAGAATGGAAGTGCAGGTAGCCACCACACAAACCTACGAAGTAAATTGTATAAATATTCTTTAGTAAATCTTTCATAAATTTTAAACCAATGGTGGATGCAGTTGGACATGATAGTATACGTACTTTATTGGATACATTTGCAAATTCTCCATGCCAGGTGTATAGCTGAAAAAAGCTGCTAATGCGGTTTCGAAAATGATGGAAAAAGTCAACACATGATTCCTATAAAAAGTTTAAAAAAATATTGTGTTTAAATAAACTGGAAACTGTATTTTTAAGATAAAAATGGCGGTTTTATAGCAGACGATTTTTTTCACTGAAATTTAGGACTATAGCGCAAGGGAAAAATCTCGCAAAGCTAAATTTAGGCAATTGGGCATGTAATATGAAATATTTTGTAATGACTTTACTAAGCCTTAAATATAGTTTTTAAAAGTAGTTTGAAAATGTAATGAAATATAGTTGGATTTCAATCATCCAGTTTTTAGCTCGTTTGTATTCAGCAATTTGTAATTTTAACTTACGACATCTTTTGTTGAAGTATGCTGTTTCGGCGACATTTATTAATGATCAAATTAGCCCACTGTTGAATTACTACAGCCACGAAGAATACGGTGTAACCAGTATATTGCAATTCCTGTCGTTGTTTAAAAGTCTGTCAAATTGGTCATAAAAAGGATTAGATCTTTAAATGTACATTTAAAAAACTGGCAATTTTTTTTAAAAAAAAATTATTTAAAAACCTGGAGCAACCAGGAAATTTGTTCGTATATAAACGAAGCTGTTTACAAATGATTGTATATTTGTTTTAAAGTATATAATGCTGTAGTAAATAAATGCAATAATTAGCAGATGACAAAATATTGGTTAAGGTTGTTGAATTCTGTTCTCCAAATGGGCGAACTTCTTAAAACTCCAGAATTTTAACTAAGACTATAAACTTTACTTACCCATTCTTGTCCATAGGAATCTTGGAGATCATTAATGGCTTCAGATTCCCATCTCTCTCTCAAATTTATAAGATCCCAAGGTAGAAATCCACTTTGTCCCATGCAAACGAACCATGCAAAAAATGCCCCCACTGATTCCAGTACTCCAATCATGCCGTAGGATCTGCCAACCAGCCTGCCATTGACTAATCTGTCAGTGTGAGGATTTCTAGGTTTGCGTCTCATGATATCATTTTCAGATTTTTCGTATGCAAGAGATACAGCAGGCACCTGGAATAAAAAAATCAAGAAATTGCATTTTTTTCCCTTTCGAATATATGAAATTTTATATTTGTAATTTAGCAAGAAATTAACTTACAATATCTGTTCCCAAACAAATGACTAGCATGTGAACAAGTCCAAGGGGTAGTGGAATATTGATGATAACATACATGAGGAAAGGTGTGATTTCTGGAATGTTAGCAGACAGTGCATAGGCAATGGTTTTCTTCAAATTATCAAAAATCAATCGACCTAGAAGAATCAAAAAAAGTTTAATTATAGAATGAGTAATTAAATCTGGAAAACTAAATACCATATGTATTTCGATGAAATTAAAATATGAATACAAACCTTCTTCTATCCCAGTGACGATGGAAGCAAAATTGTCATCGAGTAAAATCAAATCAGCAGCTTGTTTGCTTACATCACTTCCGGTTATACCCATGGCAATTCCTGAATAATATATTTAAATTTTTAGAAACAAATATATGGTTGCAAAAAATTGCATCTCCTCATAAAATTATAAAAATGACTTGCCAATATCTGCTTTCTTCAGTGCTGGTGAATCATTGACACCATCTCCTGTCACAGCAACAATGGCTCCCAAACGTTGACAACCTTCCACAATAATGAGTTTTTGTTGTGGTGATGTTCTCGCAAATACAATTTCACTGTGATTTTTTAAGACCGCATC
>JAQGCC010003155.1:0-16098 GCA_034698905.1 Xestoiulus laeticollis
TGCGGTGTGAATTAACACGCAAAAGTTTTCTTGATCCACATCAGTTGATCTACATCAACGTTGGTGTGAATCAGGTGAAAGCATTTTTGTCAACATCTGACTGTCGTTTATTGAATCACGTGACATTGTTTATACATTTAATTCAAATCGAGTGCATGTACTTTATAAACGTTCTGTTTCTGCATTTCGAAATTGTCACCATCTGTTCAATTCCTTTACAACAAAAAAATGAGCTTTCAAACGATAAGAAATTGACGAAAATGGCAAGGTTGTTTTTTTCTGATTTTTTCATTTGATAGATTAGGAAAAGGGTAGGATGCTTCGGAATGATGAGAAATTAGCATATACACATGTTTGCATAAAATAAAATGCTGGTGAATGTTAATGGTTATTTTGGAACCAGCTAGCTAGGTTTTTGATGATCCATGGGCTTTTGATCTTTTTTATTGATCTGTGTACCTGTTGCTCTGCCAGCTATTTATTTACCTGCCAATCATTGCAATTTATTGCTAGACAAGTCCCTGGGTGATTGCACAAAGTTTTTTCGTATTGAGAACATGGAATTTGAGAGCAATTATTGAATTGGGAATTCTTGTATCTTGCTGTCATGGTCTCCTGAAGACATACTACGTGTAGTTAAACGAGAGTAGCTATGCATATTGATTTATAAGGAATGAATTTTTTTCAAAGTATATATATTTAACTTTATTTCATGCGTTATGCATTTAGAAGCCCATTTTTGTCACTTTTGTTGATGTGAACACTGAAGCATGCAGTAGTTATTATTATCTGTGCAACAAGAAATGTTTTCCTAATCTTATTTTCGATAATTTTCACCTTGTGGCGAATTTGTAATGAATTGGAATGAATGCAGATATACAAGCAGGACATATTTTGTTGAGTTGCCCATGATGAAATATTTCGTATTAATGCAGATTTACTGGGGCACCTGAAATTAGGTGAGAATGTTTGATTCTGAAAATAATATCACAGTAATCAAGAAATGGCAAATTTGGCCAACCCTGCATCTATTGAATTGGGGAATTCCAATTTTTAATTAGTTTTAACATTTTACATTAAAAAAAATTGGTATACATGTATGTTTTTACACGTTTTTAAGCAACAAAAAAATATTTTTGTCCACTCCTACAAATGTTTGATGACACGGTTATTCGTTTTTTTAACTAAAAAAATGTATGCTAATTAATTATGATTTTTAATGCAGAATAACCTAGGGTTATTCCACTGCATTGATCAAGCATGGGTTAGAAGAAAAAATTGGAGATAAAGGTTAATATTTTAGAATAATTAATATGGAAGGCATTTTGTTTTCTGTGTGGTTATAGACATGGGTTTCATAACCCTGGGTAATTTTATCAAGGGTTATATGGTGCAACACAAGCAGTTAATCTGGAGGTTAAACTATAGTTATATTTTTAACTTAAATGTTTTTAGCTATATATTTATAATTTTTGTCATCAAAATGGTAAAGGTGAATTGTCCTAAAAACTACACTGGTTAGTAAAGTATAATAATTCCTCCCAGTAAAGGAGATTAAAATAAAAACTAGAAAGTACAGACTAGTTGTGATTATATGGCACGCCCTCCATGTTGCGATGTCAAGAGGTTGCTTTTTGTTCTTCTAGTATTTATTATTCTTTTTTTTTATTATATATAAAAAATAAACCTGTTTCCCTCACTATTGCTTTTCGCTTTTCTTACACTGGCTGTCTCCAGTTATTACGTGCTGACCAACGGTTATTAGTCATCCTCTTTCTGGCATCTTTCTTACCTTGAAGATACGGTCTCTGCCAGGTTACATTAGAACAAATTGAAATCATTTAGGAAATATAAAGCATCGTTTTTAACGTAACGCAGTAATAAAGTATGCCTGGCTTGCCATACTTCATGTTAAGTAGTTTTGCGCCACACTGAGTCGGGCCATTGATTTTCAAAAGTGAAAAAAAAAACTCCGGTGGAAACTGACCCCTCCCTCGCCAACCAAAGTTAAATCGAGATCCATCAACTTGTTTTTTTTGGGCCATTTTCTTGTTTTTACTCCACAGCTTTACCTCTTCAACTAAAAAGCTCCCCTAGGTAGCCTATAAATCACCGCTGCAGCTTTTGCTTTATCACTGCTGGCCATCGTCGGACCTAGCCAGAAGAGCTGTTTCTGGTAAATGATGGATGGCAATTGTGAACACTTCAGTCATGACTACCTTTTGTAACTTAACTTTTGGTTTCGTTCTCCTCTTGCCTGCTTTTCCTTCTCCGTTTTTATTTCCTCTGTCTGAATCTTGAGTTACACGTATAATCCATACTCTGCGATTGTTTATATCTCGGCCAATGGTCAAGTAACACTTAGCTCAAACTCTTAGCCATTTATCATGTGCTCCCAGAGATGGACTGATGACCATTGTCCGTCGTGCTTCTTTTTTTAAGGGACGCATTGCACGAGGAATGACAACCATCTGATGTCCAGTCAGCGTGAATGATCATGCTTGAAAAAAAAAAAACCAGCTTTTGGTTGGAAACATATCAACCGAATAAAAACCGCTATTGAATTCACCCTCCCTATAAAGGGATATTCCACAATTGTACAACGTATAATTAGACTAATGGATGGGGTGATATTAACTAGCATTTGGGAAAAAATCCAGAGTTTTTTAGCTGGTTCCCCCAGAGCTGGAGAACTTCCTGGGATATTGGATAGATTCTGGTGTAGTTAGAAAAGTTTCATTCTAAAAATTCAGGGAAATTTGACATATCCAAATTAAATTTTATTTCACATAGCCAGTTGTTTTATAGTGTCCAAGTGACAAGTACACACGTGTACTCAGTCTGCTCTGCACCCATAGAAATGGGGAATTTCCCTGCAGCATTGGATTCAAATTTAAATTGGAGTTTGTAGTGCTTTTTCAAGTTAGGAATATTAATATTTAAATGAAATTGAGACATTGTGGTTACTGTAACATACCAGAATGTTTTTTCTAAAATAGTTATTTTAAATATTATGTTATGATGTCGTATTTTTGCATTTTAAGTGGTCAGGGAATTTTTTTTTAAAAAAGACCTCAATTTCATTTCTGGGGGAGCCCTGTAATAGGCAAATGTAGGATCCTTAATATATTTAAGACCCTATAGGCGAAGAAAGACGTTTTATTTCGTCAATCCCCAAGCTGATATCGTTTCCTGAATGCAATTCACTGCCAATTTCCCTATATTTTTTTTATCAAAGGCAGGCAAATCGGTCACAAGGACTGTTCGAAATGCTGTATGCCAGGTTTCTGTGGTGATAAATAATCGATATTTTGTGGACCACATTTTTATTTGGTCAAAATAAGTGCATGTCTGGAAAATATAGTTTCTATTTCAAAACTGTTATTTTGCATATTTTAGAACCAAGATGGCGCCCAGAACCAAGATGGTTACTCACTGGCCGCCATCTTGGAATACAAGATTCGTGTTACTGTGAATTGGTGTACATTAATTCATTTGGAATAAGTACAATTTTCAAGTCTTCTGACAAAAAAAAAATGTCCTATGGAGTTTAAAATTCGTGCAATACATACATTAGTATGTTAAGGGTAAAAACACTGTATATGCATGAAAGCTCGCAGTTTACAGATAGCGTAATACTCTATAAGCAAGTTGCGTTCCGTTTGGTATTTTTTTAACCCCAAATGTGCCTAATGTGCAGATCTTTAGTGATGTATACAGAACAGTTGGGCGAAAATAAACGCATTATTCCATGCCACCATCTTATCTAACACATAAGTAAAGACGAGAACATTTTGTGTTTGTTTTCGAGTCGAGGTAATGCGAGCTTATATCCCAAGATAGATATAATAAATAACCGTATCTCCATGTGTTTTTTGATCCGAAAGAAAAAGAAGAAAAGTTTTTATATACATGTATATATTTACAATCCCCCAACGCAACTTGCAAAGATTACAATGCGGCAATGAGGAGGTCGTCTGCGTGCTGTGCCTACGAATAAGCTCCAGATATTTACTCTGCCCCGTGGAATTTGCTATTTGGACATTGCATACGTATGGACTACTTACTTGCTGCTTTTTAAACGATTTTTGGGACTAAATTATAAAGGTAACACTGGTTTATATGTCGCAAAGAGCAAATTAAGTATCATGGGGATTCTTATGTGCTTCCACCTCCCTATGTTTCATTTGAAAGGGTCACCTATTAAATGAGTAAATCTGTATTTTTTACATTGAGTTTATATTGGTCAAAGCTTAATACATATATGTATATACTATTCTTCAGATAACAAATTTATAAAGCTGTTTATATATTTTAAATATGCAACGTATATGTATGTTGTAAAAATCATATGACTATATTGAGATTATGTGATGCAGGCCTATACACTGTATAGGTATTAATTATGTTAACTATTTCAATGTAGGTGAATTACTAGCTATATTTTTGCGAGATGAATACATACAACGTACTATACTATTTTTCAGATATCAACTTTATAAAGTTGTTAGTATATTTTTAAATATACAATTTATGTTTGTTGTAAAAATTAAAAATACTGCATATGACAATTGAGTTTACTCTGCATAAATTATGATAACTTTTTCAATGTTTGCTAGGGCACTTTTGATTTCATGGTGTTTAAAAAATAAAAAATGCAATTGTACATATGCAGTATATACGATACACCATTATAACATTGGGTTGCTTATGCATGCCATGTCTCTAATA
The DNA here is from genome assembly GCA_034698905.1 of Xestoiulus laeticollis. NCBI lineage: Eukaryota > Metazoa > Arthropoda > Diplopoda > Julida > Julidae > Xestoiulus > Xestoiulus laeticollis. The sequence continues at coordinate 4,732 of JAQGCC010003155.1, forward strand.
ATTGATGTTAATGGCATTGACTTGCCATGACTAAATTCACCTTATTTCCTAGTTGATGCTAACATTACACAATGTATATACGATTCCTAGCGCCATCTATGTTCAATTTGTATGTTATTCTTTATCTTTGGGTTAGTCTTTTAAGGAAATCGACCTTTATTTTTCAAGTTTGTACCTCTCCAGCGTGTAAAAAAATGCATTTTTTTTAAGAAAACAAACCAAACACGTGCATTTACCCACACAATATGGCCTTTTTACCCTCTTTTTTAGCCATTCAAATTTTTGTTCACAGAGGTCGTTAAACGGATTTTGAATTACACACCGAAGTTTCGATTCGTCTGCAATTTGCTTTTTTCCCTTCTACTCCGTTGGTGATAATTATTTTTCATTCCATTACCTTTTTCTTGCTGTTTTTTTTTACCAACCATCACTTTTGTGTATTCAGTGTGAGACCTTTTTGTTCCTTTCCATGACCTTTTTTTTTGCTCATTTCCATGAACGTTTTTGGCAACGGGTCAGTCGAGTTTAGATGCGTGTTGCTGAGAAGACGCCGCCGAAAAACGTAATTGGCAACCTACGGTTTGAAGGGCAAATGCAATTATCGACTACGTCGAAATATGGGCGAGTTTTTTTTTTCTGCACTTTCATTTACTGGTCAGGTCTTTTTTCCTATTTTTTTTTCTCCAACGCCAATATTAGGGCTTATTTCTCTTTGAACTCCTTTCCTTTATCTAATATCCAGACTGCGTATGCGTTTCATCTATTAAAGACCAAATAGAAAGTAACATGCCAACCTCTTTTCAGAACCTTCCTATTTGTATTATGTAAAAATTTCATACTAGATGATGGAATCCGGACCATGGGGAAAAATGTTGATTTTTTTTTTACGAGTTTCATTGGGAGAGATTTCACTGACAACGAAATGGAAAATGAAAGTTAATTTTCGTCTTGGACAAAACTCAACTTTTCCTATTTTTGAAAGAGAAGGTGCATTTATTGTGGTGCCATTATTTTGGTGTTGCACATACAGTATTTGTACTTCTATCCAGGCATATTCCTACAGGTGAGGACTATAGGAGCTTGAATCAGCGCGTTGAGCTTAAACATTTGTCATTGCTTCAGTATCGACATAAAACACAAACTTTTTGCACAAAAACACAAAAAGCAAAGTGTTTAGTAGGTTTATTTTTCTTTTGGTATTTTCAAGTGGTTTTTACAGTCAAGCTAATCCGATGAGATGGGTAAAAAAAACTTGTTTTCTCTCAACGATTCTTTCTTAATCCTGCATTTAATACACATCAAGTAGTTTTATTGCTATGTGAGAGAATAATTCCATTTTTGAGGGTGAGTATTTAATTCATGTTTTTGTTGAGTGCATATGGTTATTTTGCACATTCCGACAATCCCTATAAGCAAATGCATTTCAATACATCAAGGTTCCCACATACTGTACCTGGAAAACTTGCAATTGCTATAGGAAATTGCACAGACCTAAATAGTATAATCAGAACATTACAGAGCTACATATTGTCATACCATATGTCTGAACTTTTTCAGTTGTAAGGATGGTCAGGGAAAATTGGTTTAAAAACTGAAAAAGTTGGTGATGTGGAAAATTTCATTTCTGTATAGGAACCCTATATAAACAATTGCAGTTCTTAGTTAGACTGAATAGAAGTTTATTCCAAGTAAATCAGATTATTGCATTAACAATTGCATTAAATATGAAGTGGTTACCAACAGCTTATTGTAAAAATTACGAATTAATTTATTGCAATGCTAGTGCATCGTTATACATGTATAATGTACATTGCGAATGTAATTTTTGAAATATGTTGCATAAGACTCATTTTTCAAGACTATGAATTATTTATCTTTTGTCATGAATATTTATCAAAAGTTACAGGACTTAAGTTGTCGTCTAAGCTCGTAATACCTATGGGAGTTTATTAAGGGAGATATTAGGAGCTTTTTTTTTTCAAGAATTTCCAATCAGATTCAATACAGACTTTCGAAAGAGCGGCTTTTTTACGTTTTTACGTCTTTTATAAACGCCTTAACTATACGGATTGTTTTTTTTCACCAATGTTTTAAGATGTTTTTACATTGACTTTGGGATGGAATTTTAAAAGATTTTTTGTCTACTGCACCATGGTCACTAGGGAAATGTTAAGAAGACTTTATTTCCTCAGTATATTTTTACTGCTTGCACGTTACTTTTCCATCTTTTTTTCTTTTTTAAACATTTTCTATGTCGTTCAATTCATCCGAATGACAGTTTAACTTGTTAAATGGAGAAAAAAATCTCCCGCATGTAGCACTAAATTACTCACTAACTGGGATCCAAGGAGTTTCAATTTGTGAGTGTATGAACTCTGAAATGACTTCGTTGTTAAAGCAGTTTTCTGCTAATGCTTCTTCAAATGTCAGAAGATAGAAATGGAAAATTGCGAGCCAAATTTCAAATGGAATGCAATTGAAGAACTATGACCTACTGCTTCATACTTTTCTTCTGCTTCATACTGCTTCATGGCTTATTGCTTTTTATATTCGGATTTTAGGTTATAGCACCAATTGGTATAGTTCAATTTCTGGTTCAGATAAATTTATGACCATACACACCCACGTCATTGTTGCCCATTTATATTTATAGTGCACCTAAACCTGTAAATTAGGAACCTCTATATAGCGATGATCCTGGAAGTAACTTTAACGTAACCTACAAATAGCACAACTTTTGGTTTGGTCTTAATGGTTTGTGCTATTCACAGGTTTAGGTGTATTGGCAAAACTTTAGTAATGTGCGTTACAGTTGTAAAATTGTACTTATGTGGTTAACCGTTATCACTATTATCAGGTAGTTGTTTTCCCTATAACAAAGTATTTTGTGTTGCATATGGTTGTGCTATTGATAATTTTGTTTAAAATCGATCCACTTTGAATGTGAGTTATAGCTACTTCCAGTATCATCGCTATATAGAGGTTTGCTATATTCACAGGTTTTGTTGTATTTAAGCTCTTCAACAAGGCAAAACTCGCCAATAAGAAGGCTATGTGTTGCATTAGAACGACAACACTCCTGATCGCTCTGTGCTTTGTAGGTTGGGAGAGCGCTTAGTTTGAGCTACAAACAATATTTTGCATTTTTGAAGGGGAAAGCATACATTTTTGGATCGCTATCCGCCCTATGTTCTACCCAGGGTTCACCCTAACCACCCTGCAAAGGTTTAATCTTGATTTTTTTATTACTCTGGCCCCCATGTGATGCACAAATGCACAGGTGAGCAGCTTCACAGAAGACAAAAAAACATTGTTTTGGTCAACATTACTTCAAATTAATTTTGCTGTTTTTACAAATTCTTCAAACGTTTAAGGCAAATTTCTAAATATAGTTTTCGATATATGCTTTTTAACTATAGTGACGTATATAGGAACCACTCTTTAGAGAACAGATGCTCGAGATTCATCCTTCATTTTCGTGGAACCGCTGTGCATCATTTGTATTTCCTTATATTTTTTTCTCTTTTCACATTTACTCACAGCATAGATATGCATCTCTAGCATTTATTCATAAAATTCAGCAGGTTGCATCTTAAGCTCTACTATTCTTCGACTCCTAATGGCTTTTCCTTCTTGAACCTCTGACAGACGTTCATTTCTGGGGTGGAAATGGGGGGTTTGTAAACATGGGATAAACCTATATCAAGATTTGGATGCAAAATTTTATCGACCCTAAGATTCTTTTAAATTGCATTATGCGCATTTAAATTTTCGAGTGCAAGTTTTTTTTTTATCCTTGGATTTTTTTCTATCATCAATGTACAAGCTTTGCTTGTTTGTTACTCGTCAAACTGATTTCGCTATAGGTTCACCAAAAAAAAAATTGCTTGACTTTTTGGCGTCCCTGATTTTTTTTTATGCTAAATTTCTGCTCATTTTCTTTTTCATTTCGCCATCTAGGATAGGCTCATTTTTAACATGGATTTTTCCACCACTAAGCGATGCATGGATCGTATGCCCATATCTCTCTTATACAAATTTGCGAAAATAGATTCACTTGTTTTCTGTGGCTCTTATTTTGAAGTCAAGCAAAATGATCCTCTTTTCTCATGCATTCTTCCTATGTTTTTATGTTGCTATTTTTCGAGCAATGGGTTTTCCGATTTTTCGACTTTTCTATATTTGATCCCCGAAACTCTTTTGTGCATGCATTCTTCTGTTTTGCGATTTTTTTTAATACAGGCGAATGGTTCTTTGTATATGTAATGTGGTGGTGAAGAAGAAGAAAAAATAACGAAATTTGCTCAAATGGATGCCAGTTTAACCGCACTTCCTAATGAGCATTTATGTTGTGCTCTTAAAACTGATCCGTTTTGTCGTTAACATTTCAATGGGATAACGGTTTCTGAACTTGGCTCGTTTCCGGACCGATACTTCGATTTTTTTCCCCATCAGAGCTCGAAAGAGCATGCAAATGTTGCATTTTTTTCCACAGCATTTCGATTTTTCTGCATTCAATTTGTGAAAGTTGATAATAGCGACCGCGTATACAATGCTTCGCTGCTATTTGGCGCTTGAAAAGTTCACTGAAAATGTATTGAAACGTACCGAAATCACAAGTTTTGCGAACATTTCAACTGGAAGTGGAGGAAAAAGTTGCACTTTCTCCTCCATATTTATGTACTGAACTGTGTTATAGGTATTTTGTTGGTTAGCATGGTTGCACGCCTTATATCCAGTGGAATGATGGCTTGACATTTGCTCCAAGATGACTTCTTTTTATGCAGGGATGAATAAGTAATCCCAAATGTCAAATATTTCATCTCTTCGTATTTATAACCGCGTAATTTTGTCTTTTTTTTCAATTCGAGAACCTTGTATACAGTATGATACATATTAATGCGACTATGAGTGTCTTATAGGAAATTTTGTACAAGTTCGAAGCACTAGACCTTTTGCAGCCTACCATATACCTGCAAAATCATGAATTGGAAGGGAAATTGCATAGATCTGGAATAATCAGGAAAAAATGATCAATGTGTAATGGGATTATAGGGTTTAAAATCATATGTGAGAAGGGAAAAAATGACTTGTAGTAGTTTGTGTAATATAAAGATGAAGTCAATGTGATCATTTAGTAGAACGTTGTAAATTTATTGAGAAAATTTAGGATATTGCGTTGTATTATATGAGAAGGAAAACCTGAAATATTTAGGGAAAATTGATGCATTATGTAAATTAAGTGATTATTGGGATATGAGAAGGGAAAAATGTTCAATAGTTGAGGCGGTCATTTAGGAGAACATTGCAATTTGCTTTCTAAAATAGCTTAAATTTCAGCAACAATACAATAATTTGTAAGGCATATTGTCGTATTTCTGAGGGTCACGCTTGTCGTCAGTATGGTCAAGGAAAAATGTTTTGAAAAACTGGAAAAGTCAGGAAGGCTACACATTTTATTTATGTTGGAATCTCAGAAATCAGCAAGTTCTAACACGTCTAGCCATAATTATGTCATTTGTATCTATTGATCTTGTACAAGATCGTGTGTATATATCAAGATTCTGATACGACATAATCCTGGCCATCATTGGAGCCATCAACATTTTAACTAGAAGTTCTGGGGAAAATTGGAAGTTTTAAGAAGCTTTTAAAAATTCGATATTTCCAGAAGCAAGATCAAGGTTGGAATGCATTCTCCTGGGGAAACTATCACCGGTTATAGCTCCATGCCATCACGACCTATCTCTCCATCAGGGCTGTCCAAGACCGTTGAACGTGCATTTAGATGCGGAGATTTAAAACAATGGCCATGCTATCTTCGACGTCCCTCATTTACCATCTCACTTGCTATATATGACCAAAACGTGGATCTCCGCCGAATAAAAAAGATGATAGGTGGGTTCCGAAAACATGAAACTGAAATTGAGTCTTGGTGATTGCTTTTCCAATGGCACCTCGGCAACAAGAGATGCTGTGCCTGCACCAGGAGATATAGAGCGGTTGAGAGCGACATCTTTCTTCGTTGCAACTCGACAAATTGTTCCCTGGCGTATAATGAGTTAAAGCGACGGAATTTCTTTCGCAAAACATAGTGGAATCGAGATTGAAAAAGGTGCTCGCTTTTCGTTGCATGCTTTTGCTATACAAGCTAGCGACATAAATCCTTGCACCCGGATATATTAGGTGCAACCCCGTTTAACACTACACAGAAACTCTTTCTCTCTTTCTCCATGCGTGTCTTTATACGAGGTTCTGGGGGGTTCTGGAAATGCAAGGCGAGAAATGGTTGCTTTTACAAACATCCATAATTGAAGGATTCGGCTCACTTATTGTCGTGAGAATATTTCTGTCGCTCGCTGAAATGCGCTAAGAAATGGAAAAATTGATTACGCGGGCAGATTTAGGCTAATTGAGCGTTGCTTTATAAAGAAACGCTATATGTTTTGTGTTTTTATGTAACTGGAGTACAGTTCTCATGGTGGTTTGGATTGTATTCTTCCAGCCTGCAAGGACGAATGCAGCTAGAACGACGTGAAAATGAGTATCTTGGAAAAAACTGGAGTTTGGACCAGGGGTGGAATATACCAAGTGAAAAAATTCCAAGTGAAAAACTATGGGAGTAATGTCGAGATTATATTGCCCATGTTGTGGTATTAGTGAGGCCAGCTCATGAGATCAATGAGACTATGTATGCATTGCATATGTGAGAGAAAAATGGGATCAAAGGGAATTGATGGTTCGCAATAGCATTGATTCCCATAATTATGAAAGTTTAATGAGACTCCATTTAAATAAGAACATACTCGGGAAGATTTATAATTTTCATTTGGGAGAATAATATGGGATGTTCCATTGGCACATCAGCAATGGGATGTTCCATTGCCACTTCATCTATGGGATGTGATCTCGTACAATGATATCTTTCACTAGTGTTAGCTCGCGGGGACACAGGGAAATTTCCTTTTGGATGTAAACACGTTAACAAAATTGCATCATGGCAATTGATGACATTAAAATAATTGAGAAGCGTTCAGTTAGAGGAGGTGCAAATGTGCAGATGTTATTTAAGGTAGATTCCTGTAATAAAGCTTGTATAAGTGTTGTTTCTGTAAGTTGTAGTATAGTTAGTTTTGGATTCAGAACATACTGTATACTAGCTTATTGAGGTTCAATCTGGGTTTCAGCAAACCTGTATAGTGGTGGAAATTGATATTCATGCAGGTCTATTATAGAAAATTTGTCTATAGAAAGTCGAGGAACTTTTTTTTCATGGGGAACATTGATTGCCATGGCACTACCGTCACATTCCATTTTTGATAGATTCACTTTATTGAACGTCCTTTTGTATTGTTAGAATCAGTGGCAACTGATGGCATGCATGGCACTCGTGAATTCTATATATCATTGATCAGTGCGTTTTGTATCGGGTTCCTCGGCTACTATACATATAAACACCACCGCAGTCACCAAGTCTCCACGCCACAATATTTTTTTCTGTCAAATTTTCCGTTAATTAATTACCGTATTTTAACCTTTTCGGAAAAGTGCCGGTGTGCTGCATGCATTGAGGGCGATAAGGGTTGGCCTATCCATCGAGATGAACCGACGACAGCGTTGGAGAAATCCAAAACCGCTTGTGTGTCGGAAACCCAATTCGGCGTTGAAGCCACAGGATTTTGGCGGGCCAAAACTGGTGCAGTGATAAATGATGGTCGCTTTCGTCAGCACGTTGACAGCATTTGTAAACCCGCAAGGAGAGGCATTTTTCCCTATTCATAATCATTATCTGGTGTGTGCAGAGACGAGCCCCTAATAAGGCTTCGAAGCAAAGCGCAGCTGCACCTTTTATCATGAATTGCAAATGCTGGTCGATACATTAAAGTGGAGACTAGCTGGGCTTTTGGGAAAGGACAGTGCCGAAAAATCCACATAATTTGAATTACCTACGCTTCTGCATGACAAACTCTGCCAGAAGCTCTGCTGGACCATGAATCTACCGCGCTCCCGGGTCTTTTGGGAATGCTGCATGGCGGCTCTTGATATAACGAACGCCGAGGGGATGGCACATTCGTTCGTTATATCGAGCGGAAGAGGTCGTTTGCTCCGAACTACTGCTTAACTACTGAAATAGGACATTGTTTTTTGTTGTCTTCTATTGAATAGCAGAAACACAATTTTTGTTTAATGCTGAGTACGTTCCATTAAATTAGCGTTAGATTATTTTAAGATATTAACTTTTAAAACCAATCCTTAAAATCGATGAAAATATGGATCTTATGATACAACAGAATGTTCTTTGTCTCTGACCTACAATATCGAATTGCTGTTCGTTATAAACATATGTCGTTTATTATATTGTGGGATAGATAGGGGATCAACTAAATCGTTCGTTATATCGAGCGGTTTGTATACATAACGTTGACTACATTTTTATGTATAAACTAAAGTTGCTCAATTTTGTTAGATGGATTCTTATAACTTGCACTTGGCATATTATATACGATTCCTTATACAGTATAATGGTATTTGTACAATGTATATTGATAATTTACTGTAAGAAAGGAAAATGCAGCAGACACCTTTCATCGTGTAAATTTCTGCATATGTATCTCTGCAAGACATTCTGCAGAATTATGGTGGAAAGTTGTATGTTTTCTGTTTTAAGAATTCTGCATAATAGTTTCTGCAGAACATCCACTGTGATATTTTTCTGCTCATTATTTTTATATCAGAATGCTGACCATGCTGATGAACGAGGGTTACAATTTTACAACCTCCATATATGTTGTCATGATAAAGTGTAACATGCAATTAATGCAGGTAATCCAAAGAAGGAAGTGGAAATGTTGGAACTGTCTGCGCATTGCCAGGCTGCTTCTCTACGGCTTCGGGCATTGGGGTCGATCCATCTTCCATCTCCTTCTTGCACCATATTGTTAACGACGAAAGGCTCGGAAGTAGCATTGCCCGAGCAATGCATGTCGCGACGTTGGATGTATATCCATGCAAATTGAAGAAGAATATGATGCAAATGTAGAATTGAACACAGATTGAATACATCAGCCCTGGGTCCTCCGTTCGCCAACTTGAATTCCGGCACATTGTCAGAACGCATTTGCGCAAAGCGAAGATTGTCCGAGACGTAGTTCTTCAGCTGCCAGAAACCACCCCAGCGGTTTGCAGCGTTGATGCTAATGGTTTTTTGCATCTTCTTTCGTTTTCATCGCCTTCGGTAAGTCTCTCATAGGCTTTAAGGCAATGCAGCCAATGACAAAACCCGAGGAAGATGGATTTTGAGAGGCTGGCACCCTAGAAAAAAAAAAGGAAATGACAAAAAAATGAAGGATAGAGAGACGAAGATGGCGAATTTCTATTCATACCACTGTGGATTTGATAAGCATCTGTCCTTCGTATATTTCAAAATTCTTCTAACTTCTTCGCCATTTCCGTCAGATGTTTATTGCATGGCGTGTATGGGGATGTGCTTGGACACCTTCGAAAGGCGACAGAAATGCTGTAGCTGCATGGTGCATTTCACGACAAATTTTTATTGAATGGGTATAAGAGTCGAATTCTATGAAGAGTATGGACGTCTTTGATTTGAGTGGTCTTGAAATGGCCGTGCATGGTGGCCGGCTCTCCATTTGCATGTTTCTGGAGGTGGCGTATTGTCAGGACAATGCCTGTTCAATTAGGCTTTCTTTATTGGAATGGTGAAAACATCGATCTAAATAAGCACTTCAGTTTCAGTTCCTAGTAGTACTTCTTTGGCTCGATAAGCTCCTGACGCATGAGCACACTTTAATCATCTCTATTCTTGCTGCGTTTACTATTGCAAATGGGACTATGTGCAATGATAAAGTTTAATTAGTAATTGTTCTTCAGGTTGGATGTTGTAACATGAATGCATCGGAGAGGTTTCGGCATATATTGCAACATGGAGAAATGCGTTTTCTTGACTCATATTTGAAACATTTCTGCATTCTTTCATGTCAATGGCAACTAGCTAGTAAAAGCCATCGTGGTTTAGTCCTTGCTTGCAAATTCTATTGCAGTGTTGACTGAGATGAACTATTAACATGCTCTTCTTGAGAAGTAGCTTAGAGATACCATAGATCCTTGCTATACGCATGCATTTAATACAGTAAAACCAGTTAAAAGTGACCACCCAAGAAATTGTCGAAATTTGTCGCTGATATACAGATGGTCACCATACAGAGAACGACATTTTAGGAATTGTAAATTTTAAACTGTTTTTATAATTTAAAAGTTTTTTCTGCCTCAATATAAACTCAATTTTATCCTTCAAGTAAACTTCTCTGTTAATTATCAACGAAACTGAGGGCATTTTTAGAAATGTTTTCTAAAATCATGGAAAGAATGCACTGAACGAAGACTTTTCATATAAGCTTCACAAAATTAATGCTACATGGATTAATTCAAATCAGTTCAATTCAAATTCAACTCAGTACCCTACAATTAGCAAACATATGCCATGTGGTAGGTGAGTCCTACCCATTTTCAGGAGTTAATGCTCCTGTAATTTGTCACCTTAATAGAATTTTTATAATGAAAATGTAGTGCTCTAAAACCATTTTATCAAATATGGTCACCATAAGGAGGTGGTCACTTTTCCAGGTTTCACTGTAATGGAATGAGCAATAGCCTACATTCGTGTAATTTCAGAATTTCAACAATTTTCATCCAACATCTGTTTTCTTTTTTAGAGACTAGTCCTTTATGTAGTAGGTTTTCCAATATTTCCCTGTATACAGTATCTCATATTTCTGCAGTGTATCGCAGAATGTTTACTTTTTTAGACTGACGGAACAGAACAGCTAGTGCAATACACAAGTCTTTAAACTGTTTCCAGATTTGTGCTAACCCCATATAAAATAAAAACTCAGAATTCTGCATGCAGGATTCACCCGGCTGATGGTCTGCAGAATTATGGTGACTTTCTCTGTAAAAATCAATGATGTTGCATTTATGCAGTAACAAAAATTGTTAAATTCAAAAAAAAATCTTAAAAGGAATTCTTATAACTTGCTCTTTGCAAAAACGGTACCTTGTATTGTATAATGGTATTTGTACAATGTATGTTGAAAACTAACTGCAAGAAAGGAAAATGCAGCAGACACATTTCATCATATAAATTCCTGCATATATGTATCTCTGCAAGAAATTCCGTATAATTAGGGTTAAAAGTTGTATCCCATGTATTCTTTTTTAAGAATTATGCATTAGAGTTTCTACAGAAAATACACTGACTGATATTTTTCTGCACGTGGTATGGGAAACGATCAGAATGCATCCTACATAACAATCATATACAATGCATTGCCAATTAGCTTAAGTTCTATA
>JAQGCC010003156.1:0-16095 GCA_034698905.1 Xestoiulus laeticollis
ACCCCAGTGAGGAACTTAACACCCAGAGGGTCAGCCAGTAACTGGCGCCCCGGGCCTTCAGGAGGGTCACCTAAATGACCTAAATAACCGTTTTGTTTACGTAAAGACTTTCTTCCATAATTATTATAAATTGAAACGTTGTTCGGCATTCATTTGATGCCCTTTATTGTAGAAAATATATCATGGTTGGTGCTTTTGATTTTTTAGACCCGTCTCAATATACATCCAGCTAAATTAAAATAGTAGTGCGTATTAAATGTGTTGGGCGTATTGAATAATGGATCTTTAGCATGGATTATTAGCTTATAACTTAATACAACGAACACCATTTCCATAAACTATGAGGTATCGAGGACCGATCAAGAAGTACATGTAGATAAATAATAAGAGACGATATTAATCGCAAAACATTTTTCTTAATTTATATTTCATTACTTTTTTCATATAGTCTTACTGGTTTTTGCTATCAGGTAATCACATTGAACTAAAAATTTATAAAATACAGATATTACAGGGAATTTTTTTTTAAATATGGCTAGTGACAATTGTAGTGATTAACAAGAATTTCAATGCAGAGCAAAATACTCGCAGTAGCTACACCTAACATTAAACAGAGAAACACAGACATTGACGTTTCCAAACTAACCACTTCAAATTTTGTGGGGACTTTGCAGAATTCTGGAGGTACTTTTGGCATCCATATTGATCGTAACCGTACCATCACACCATTTTCATTAAGTAGATTTATCCTATGTACAAAAAGGAAATAACGAATTTCAAATTTGAGTTTAAGCAAAAGCATTTTCTGTACTCATCACCAGCTGTTTTTAAAGATTTTTGTTTTTTGCAATCGTAGAACTGAATGGACTGAATACAAAAAGACATTGATATTGATTTTGTTTTGATTCTGACGAATCCAGAAAAGCATTTCACATATTTTATACATAGGGAAAATAACTTACTGTTTTGAGAAAACTTTCGTGTCTGGCGAATGAAGTGGTAAGGCGAAATGAAACCCTTCCTCCAAAAGCTTATCTTTCAAAAGCCGAAAACTGCAATTTTTGAATGTAAGCCATCTGAGGGAATTGATGTCTGCGATAAGGGCAAAATTTTCTTTGTATTCTCTCGCTACTCCTTCTTCATTTGTTCTTACATAAGGATTGTCCGATTTTAGCATCCTTGACCAAGCTTCTTTGAAAGCCGGATGAGTTGTATTCTAAGACAACATGTCAAGTGTTTTTTTAAAACTTTTCCAATATTTTGAAAGCTTATTCGTTACATGTATTGACGCTTTGAAGTAGCTATGATGCTTGAATATTTACTGTTTTTTAATTTACAAAAAAGAATTCTTCTAAAATGCAGGCACATTAACAAACCATTAGATATAAAAAAAGTTATTACCGTGATAAAACTTATGTAAGCACTTTCCATGAATCCAACTTGAAACGCAGGATCCCTAAAAACGTCTTGCAAAGTTTCCACCGGATGTGATATCTTAGTTGCTGTTGCAAAGGACACGAGCACTGATGTATAGAAACTGTAGGTAATGAAGGCCAATAGGCATACGGTGAAAAGTGTTATCCTTGATGAGAACCACCCTGTTGTAAGCTCGAAACCTAAGGTACAATTTTCAAAATTGTAAATGGTCTTCAAGGAATATAATTTCTGGAAAAGTCTTCAGTTAAACCTACTTTGGTGAAAGAAAATTTCCACAAGGGTGAACAATGCAGTGGACCAGCTAACACTCGGTTGAAGTAAGGTCTTGTTTCGGGTCCTTCTTTTCGTTCTTCTGGCTGTTCTTGGGTAATTCTCCGTTTTGTGAAACAGCACTGTAGCAAAGATGCATGATAAGAAAACCAATAACCAGATGGATAACTGAAACGGATCCAAGTACGTTGTCAAGTTGTCTGAAAACGTGGGCATCTCCTCCGGTATTCTAATCTGCACCCCTAGGATGGATTGGATGAAAGGCACAGTGAAGTCTATTTGCTGTTTTCTCTCTAAAGTCAGGGATAAATCCGCTGCCACCATGTCCACTTCCTGAAATATACAATATGTGGTTATGGACGTGGACGTTTATGATGTTGAAGATAGCTGTTTTTGACCTTTTCAATTAGAGCTCCTACAGCCCCTGTCCAAGAGCCATTTGATAGTAGAGTGCCGTATTTAGTTTGTAGCACTATAGTGTAACTATGCAAAACAACAATTATGTTATTGACAAAGCAAGCACATGCATCTGTCTGTATAAAATTAATATGGTTTGCCTACTTAAATTTTAATTGTGTTGATAAGATGTTAATGATTTCCAGGATTATCCCATTATAGCCTATTATATTTCCAGAGTTATCCTTTACTTTTATGACGAATGGTGGTGACTAATAGACAAGTTAATCATATTATAAATTGTAGCAGTTCATTAGCAAGGTTGACTTTATGCAGTTGTAAAAAATTAGTTGAATCATTTCAAATTACTGATACTTTATTCAATAAGCTTACTGCTAAATTGATTTCGTTTTTAATTTTCTGTTATTGTGTTACTTGTTATAAATTAGATCGACTATATTAAGCAGTTTACCTCAATGACAGCTATTCGGTAGAAATCTTTACTTAATTGGTCAGTTGTGTAATTGCCAATCAAGCTCATTCTCACTTTCTAGTGAATTATCTTCAAATCTAGAAAGTTATTCTGAAACAAACATGTACATGCATATCAACTTTAATTCAAGGGAAGTAAATATATTTACAAATCTTTTATGTAATTTAACGCTATCAGACAAGTTCCAAGCGACATTTTCCTTAAAAATACGTAATTCCAGGTCCTCAGAAATGTAGAGATAATGAAACTACATTTATAAAATTGTTCAAAGATGGGTTGTAAGTATGATTACACTATAAATTAGTTGTCTATATTTGATGTTGGCCCAATTAGATTTAAAAGCATTCATTAAAACAATTCAGCATTTGACTTACCAAAGTTGGCGACTACGATGGGAAAAATGAAGAGCTTAGATATAGGCTGAATTATAAGACACGTTTTCTTGCGCATGCGTTTTAAATTGGCATTAAGGGGGTTGAGAAAGTAAATAAATAAGTAATACGTGCCTTGTTGCATGGTTCCCTTGTATGCTTGATGTACAGTTCTAAAAGATGGTTGAATTATTTACTTTCAACTGTACTAGATAAAAAACGAATTGCTTGGGCTGTTATCAATCATGTAGCATTAAGAGTTAATGCGTGCTGCAATGACACACATTTCTTATCCATGGGGATATGTACTTTTAATTTATTTTTGGAACCTCTCGCTATACGTATTAGGTTTCTAAGCTAACTTAGTTTCAGGTTTCATTAATTAATTCCAGGTAATTTATTTACTCATTTACTTATATTGCCTAGTTTTTGATCGGAAAATGATATACATGCATATGTGGTGAATGAATGTGAAAATTATGAAACAGATAAATGTGCTGAATACATGCATGTACTGTAAAGGGCACTTCGAAAAAGTTTTCAAAAATATTCGGCATTTAGTTGAAGGTGTGTGCATTAACTTGTCAATATCTTTATATGTTCAATTTGTAGATTTGAAATAGAGAAAACAGCATAAAAGCCATATGATGCGAATTCGTTATTTCATTGATTGGAATTTCTGAAATTTTGCAGATTATAACACATTTAAAACACATTTAAAAGGTTTATATGTTCGCATTTTTATTGTCTGTCATACATGTATATACAAATATTGCAAATGTGTTAAATTGAATAAGAAATACAAAAGGTTATTTGTTCACATTAGATGTATAATAGACGTCGTTCAATGACAAGGCAACATAATAAAATATATAACTTTGTCCATATGGGCAAAACAAAATGAGTTTCCCAAAGAAATCCATTTATTATTGGTGAGCGACTTCGATTGATGCAGTGATGCATTAATGATAAAGTAAAAAAAATACGATTTATTGCTGAGCATAAATTTGAATTCATTTTAAAACGTAAATCATTGGCTCACGTTGAGAATGAAAATAATTCTTATTTGTCATTCGTCTTTTGTTGTTATTATATATAATTTGCTGTAATTATTTTTATTTTTCTAACAGACTATGCGTATCCCTAGTGATAAAATTGGCCCTGTAATAATTATTAGCTTAATTAGACGATATGTGACCTGTCCACATTTTGTTTATATATTCTGTTTTCTTTTTCAGATACTAAACACTCCATGTCAAGTGTTGCCATCTCCTAAAGAGCTATGTTCAGCATACTTGTCTTCTATGTTGAAGCCTTCCCCATCAAGGTAAGAACACTGGTTTTATATTTCACTAAATTTTCATAAACTTGGTATGCTATGCTTGTAATATGCTTGTAGGTATTGCTATTTTGTAGTCGCAATAGCATAAACTAACTATAGGTGGATCGGCATTTTGTGTAGTTTCTCATAAATTATATGCTTTTAAATCATTCTTTACCGGTGGCGTTGCTTTTTGTGGTTGTATATGGGATTCGCGTAGTAGGGTCTTGTCAAATACATATGACACACGAAATATTTATATTTCTACCAAACATTGCATGCTATTGGAAATCGGTTTGATACGAAGTTTCCAACTGATTGTCAGAATGCACATATGTTGTAATACTCTAGGTGGGATGCTTGTTTCGAGGTTGACGTTTTACAATGGTTTATTAGATTTTTTTTGTTTGCTTTGCTTGGCATTTGCATGTCCTAAACGGTGGCATGAGAAAACTTAAGTCCAACATAGGAATGTAAATTCGTTTCTCACTGTTAAAGTTCAGTTCATTTTTTATTCTAGAATGGGTGGTACACAATCAACTGAAGTGGATGGTAATTGCTTAGTATTGAAGGAATCACATCAGAATTCAGATAGTGATTCTGATGAAGATGATTTTGAATTTAACAAACTAGTTGTCTCAGAAAGGAAAAAATCGAACAAAAATGAAACTTCTGATAGTAAAGAAATTTTTACTGAAAATATAGTTGCAAATCTTGAGGTGAATGAGGATGATTTGAAAGCTATCAGAAAAGAAGATTATTCGTGGCTTTCTACTGCTAAACTATTTTCTTGATTTGGTGTAAAAATTTTAAGCTCTGCTAAGCAATGCAAAAATTGTTCATTCTTAGCATCTGTTTTGGTATTTTGTATTAAATTGTAAAGAAAAGTAAACAACGATTTTCATGTCATTTTTTAAAATTCTTGTTTTATCTGGTATTTAGAATTAGACTTTCCATTGCAATTTTTTTATTAGAATCTCCAATCTTGTAGTAACGCTAGTAGTATAAGAGAACTTCTCTTATACTACTAACGCTCCTATAACAGCTCCGAAAATATACATTTGCTATAAATTAGTGTCAACCTATTGATAAACTTCAAAATTAAGATGGTTGAACAGGATTTCTTGCATTGGAATTAATGTCGAAATTGAAAATAGTTTTCTTTTTTACGTTTGAATTAATCAGGATTTAGCTACTATCTGATATATGATCCTTCATCGTCCAAATCGATAATATCTACGTCTTTTGTCACAACGTGGCAGCTTATTAATACTTTTTCTTTCATATTTATCGCAAATTAATGAATTTGTTATTCAGTTTGTCGAGAAACATACAAGTCTGCATTTTTGCGACAAAATTGATCAGTTTTTTATGTCACTAGAATAAATTACTTTTCTCCTTTTCACATTTGCATACCCACAGGACACGAATGGCATCGATAATGAAATACCCAATGCCGTCATTTTTCCTTTAATTATTATGCAAAACATGAAAGTGTTTACCCATCTAAATAATGCAACCGAGTTATTTTACGAAAAATTCTTTTGGATTGAAAATCTTAGGATGAAAAAATACTACGATGATGCTGGTACCAGCATCAGAAAGCCTTCAGAGAGTATTAACTTAGGTTTGGGATTTGATAGAAATGTCCATGAATATGATCACACAGTAAATATATTTTCATTTTAAAGGATATAAATATCTTCTGTGTTGTAAACGATGATGCAAAATGCAGGGAATCAACGTAAACTTGTTAATAGGCCTACATCGGTGATGCTAATCATTATGGGCCAAAATGAATGATCTAGAATAAAGATAAAAATCAAGTAATAATTTCTTTAACTATTATAATACAAGTTCCAATAAATGTCTTGGTTAATGGCATGTTTTAATACTCACAATTATATCCTTAATGTGATTATCATGTGCTCAACTTCGTGCATTTCCATTAATCAAAGAATTGGACATTTATATCCAACTATTCTGTGAAATATCCACGATGTCCTTAATTGCTGCATTTAAAAATTAAAAAGATGTCCTTGTTTGCTGAAATGACTTGTAAGAATCGATTAGATCACATTTTATGGTTACTGAAAAGTTAAAGAAAGATTTCAATTATTGTTAAAACTAGTAAAAATTGGGAATATTGATTATTGGTAACAATGGAACTACTTTCCAAAAATCCTTTCAATCTAAATGCATTGTCCATCCTAGCACAGAGATGTCATATCGAAATGTTTAGACTGCTATGCTAGACATCTTTGTAAACTTTGAAAACTATATATTGAAATTTTTTTTCACATTTTTTGTTACTCCAATTACGTTTTACAAATTTGCTATTTTATCTGAATTCAAAGGTTTCTTTCTTAAAATTACATTTCACTTGGCAACATCCAGTCAATTGGAGACTAGAATGACTCCTGGGATACCTTCAATAGATTATTTTTTTCCATGGCATTTGTATACATCTTCAAACGAAATAAAATTGCATTTGACTGCCATATTTATATTTAAAGGTGGCAAGAATATAGCGAATACGCTTTTACTGATTTTCATTCGTTGGTTTGCATAAATGTGAACTACATTAGGCATAAAAATTTCTATTTGTCATATCTAATCATCCTATCTTAGTGAAACGAAATGATTATTGACAAGGATTTTTATATTTAAAATATTTTATTTCTATTATTTACGTTCTGTACGTAACTTGTTCTCACAGATACTCACTTGTATTGATTTCTATTATATGGCTTACATTTGAGTTTATCCCATATCTGTTTGGCATTTGCCATTCATTTCCATATTTTTCTAGTTGTATACGAAATCATCTTTAATGCATTTATGTTTTGCACTAAATCACATAAACGGAACTAAAAACAGCACACGAGGTCCATCATATCACTCGATGTATATTTAACATTTATAAATATTTGTATTCTATATAAAATAGACGGAGAAGTGATAACCTTGCTACCAAGGTTTCTCTGGAATTGAATACAATGAAGATTTACATTTGACAACACAGTAAGGCTAGTTTTTCAAGGTACAGACACACCCACATCCTATACATCTACTTTAATGCACGCCAACTTATTTTTTTGTCACAATTTATTTTAATATCTTATTTTTGAATACAATTTTAATTAGAAATTCATTTTTTTTTTTCAAAGTTTTGACGAGCTGTTTGTAGAAGAAATGGTAATTATTAGTTTGAATGGTCTTTAAATGTATTGAATATAACAAAGCGAAAATATAATTAATATAATATGAATGAAAAGGCGGTTTAAAACTTGTAAGTCTAAATGAATTAATTTTCGAAGTCATAATTCTGTATTCTTTAATAATACAATTAACAAACACAGTACAATTTCACAACAGCATTAATAATAACATAAAGCTTTTTACAAACACTCAACGCTGTAAAATACATCATATTTCTAGACATTTAAAAATATCTAAGTGTTTTGAGTATGTTTTTTTTTTATTCAGGCAAGTTTAAGCTTTGAAGCAAAGAAGTATTTAAGGCATGTAGAGTCTGTGGATTAATTTAATTGAAATTGCGTTTGAAATGAGTAATAGGCATAGGCCAAGACTTTTAAGCGAGTTAATTACAACCCAGTCTACTCAGTATTTATTTGTTACATGCCATATTTTGGATTTTCTTACTTCTATAGTGTAATGACTGGAATTTTTGTTGGGCTATACTCCGGTGGTGACAATGTGCTTTTGCTTTTTAACGGAAAAACTACAGTTGTTGGGGGTTGAAGCCTGAGAATCCGCTTCTAGACCTGAATCCAATAATACTTTCATTAAAAATTCACAGTTTGCGATTCGTAAGCAACTGATGCAGAATCCTGTCAAATAGAAAATATCAAGTGGTGAGAAAAAATGTGACCAACTAAAAATGGATGCGATGCTGATTTCTAGTTCACATAACTAATAATCTAGGAATTTTGTTGTGGAAAAGATGGGTAAGGTTAGTACTCTATTGAAATAATAGCTCTATTTAAAGGCATTTATATAATCCAAAGAACACCGACTTATACTACCAGTGGTCTACTTTATTATATACATTATCGGTATGGGTTCATTTTTTGGTCATTTTTTTAGCAATTGAGCTACCAAGAATGAGTAGCTGTGCAAGTATGCATGTACATGATGATGATATATCGTAAGGACTTGTCTTTATTGGGTCCTAGATTCCTTGCTTGTGTTCAGTATTTAATTAATAGCTGTCCTTGTCATGTTTTAATTTTAGCTGCATTGTATATTATGTTCATTTCAACTCAGTACCCTACAGTCTACGAACAAATAGCATGTGTTAAGAGGGTATTATTTGAAATAAGTCTTATTTTTCACCATATAATCTGGTTTTTCAGGGAATACCCAAATCATATTCTCACTTACGTAAACATAGCCACAATTATCTAGAAAAGAGCCATGTGCTGTGCTAGTTGTATTACAAGTTTGCCAGACATTTGATTCACGATGGGGTCATCACCCCATGAAAGCTTAAACGATTCCAAACTGTAAATAGTATGTGCATTTTTTTGATGCAAATGAAGTTGTAGTAACAGTCGTTATTATAATTTTTTTCCGAAATGTAAATAAATATATTTATTAAGTATAGGTTGATACCAAGGTAAGCCTGGTAAATATGTACAAGAGCTGATAAATTTATGAATCATTCCTCATGCATAATAAATACTACAGTACAGTGTAGTTTCATGAGAGATTGCTCGTTTTCAAATATATGCAGTTTTCAAAATCTCTTTTCAGAATCTAAAGAATTATATACAAAACATTTCCGTTTTAATAATCAATGTAATTAAGTACAATATGCCTTTATACAATTCTTTAAAAAATATTTTGAGTTTAAGAGGCAGATGACATGATTTCGTTTCAGATGATATCCAGTGTTAACTTCACTGATAACGCAGGCCTACTACCCTTGAATTTGTTCTAAACTTAAATTTCAGTTTTGCAAATATGATATCGGCACCCCATTGCTATTTGAGAGGAACTTAAGTTATACTAGCCTAGTGGTTGTAGCATTCACACGGATATCTGTTACTAATTGCGAAAAGCTTTTTAAATTATTGTGACACTTGATGTAGGCTTTTCATATTAGATGATAGTCCGTTCAGTTCAAGCAAAATTATGCAACGTGTTATGCTTTGGCCATTTATCAAAATTGTGGGCGCAGAATGATTGACATACAAATATTTGATCATCTATAACATCCTGGAGGCCATTTTTACATAGGTTAACCCTCGAGATTGATGGTAATAAGATGAACTCGTTCAGTTTGCCATGTACATAGCTGTTGATTTTGAATTTCGAGCTTACTTTGAGTGAATGAACTAAAAGAAACATGATGCCCATACATTTTTCATGAAACTCAAGTACTCAACCTAGGTTTTGCATTGGTTTGTCATAGATAGTCCAAGCATGGCCTAGATTATACTGTATATGTCTCGTCGTTTATGTATTCTTCAGGAATATTTCTCTTTTTAAATTGCACATTTTATGGGTCGAATCAAAATTCCTAAAAAATATTTATAGTCTATGGTAAAGGCTGGAATTTAATGTGAATGTCGATGGACGTTCAATTTCTGATGTTTCCAGAAAAAAGTAAGCTACGGTATTTTATAAATAAAAAATAGCTAAAAAATTGTTATTCAGAGACAGCAACTCACATTTTCTATGGTGAAAATTTAAATTCGAAAAGAGAATGTCAAACCTCATGAAATATTCATGGAAAACAATGAGTATGAAGAAATTTGTAATTCTAAAAATGATGATATTTGGACATATGTACAAGGACCTTTAACTCTCATTTTTTAGCCAAATCTCAATGGACAAACCAAATAGGCCCCTTTCCATTGCTCTGTTTTTCCCGGAAAAAAATGAGACAGGAAAAAATGTAGGTGTTATATGTGATGGAATTGAAATTTCTCCAATTCATGTCTAATAACAACTTGATTTAGTTTAAGATTTATTAATCATTTAATTTAGGGTGTCATATGTCTTATGTTGTGCTATTCCTAAAGGACCTAAACTATAAAACACAGTCATCCTAAGTTTATGATCGTAATAGACCTAAATATTTAAAATTTTAAAGTTATGTCATAACATGCTGATGCAAATCATTGTCTGTACATAGAAATACTAGCTTGAAATAATTTATTTCAAAACAGTAAAAGGGTTACATTTACATATACACGTCAACATTCACCTCACCCAACCTCTCTCCATATGGTACCACTCAACATAAGTATTAAATCTTTTTGAATAGTTTAACGATACGAAAACTGACATTGTAAAGGAAATTGAAAGCTTTTTTGGGGGTCTGCAAAATGTTTGTTTTACATGTCATTGCCATATTATCCACTATCTAAATTTCTGGAATTGCTTCGTTTTCTGGAACAAATTGGAATGCTGCATTTGTACAATATCGATATATAAAATATAATACAGGTTAAAGAAACAGGTTTTACTTATCTTACATTGAATAAAGGTGTAAATATAGCAGTCATTGAAAGATCTTACTTCGAAACTTGCATTTGTGTTCCGGTAGTTTTAGGAAAAGGAATTTAGATTAAAATAACACCACTTGACGAATAATTATTTATATAATGTCGGTCCCTTTCTTTTCTTCGATTTATTTTTGTAATTGCCATTTGTACATTTCCCAGATTCTCCCAATGTTTGTTTACCTGTAATACTGATTGATAATGAAGGCATACGACTAAACTATGTTAACACAATGCAGCTTATTCAGCTCGATTTTACGATATTACATTTTAAGTGCAACGTGTTAAAATATCGCATGCAATACTCAATTATTTGTAAAATTAGTGGTTAGTGTTTACTAAACAGTTGTAAACACAACAAGGGTTAATAAGACAAATTTACAAAAGCTTGACAAAATGGCGATCTTACTCATAATATATCTTAAATAAAAAACCAAACTACTATTGTACGGAAATAGTAAAGCAAGTCATCTAATTGAAGTTTATGAATAACTGCTGTATATATGGTAAAATAAATAATCGTCAATCTCGATTATAGTGTTATGGTAGTTCTGTGGTTCGTCTATCGTGAAGTTATTACAGATTGCCAAAATGACCTGTTTAAAGTTTAATGATCTTATTAACAACTAGCTCTGCTCAGTGGTGTTGAAGTGTAATTTAAGCATGTCTAGTTCATATTTGAAAATTGAAACACAAAAGAGTATGCCTATATACTTAAAATAGATTTTTAGAAATCCGAAATTTAGTTACAATAAACCTACTAAAGGTGACCACCCAAAAAATTGCCAAATTCGATCACTGTATACCAGCTCTCACTGTGCAGAGGTGGTCACTTTACTAGGTTTTACTGTATATTAAAATAACTATATTTATATTAAATCCTCCTGGTTTAAGTTTTACCAATTTTAAACAAAATTTCTTATACTAATTAAGCTTTGAAACAGTAACTGTGCTTTAGAATGCCCAAATTCATTCCAACACCTGGTGTCCCAGATTAAGTATTTCATTCACATTTTTGTTTATATTTTTATAGTAGGAGTAAATAAATTTGGATGTTCGAGACGGCTTTTGCATCGTTTCAATGTCCTAGATGATCATTGGCTTTGTTACCCTTTGGCTCCTGTCATTTCAGACGTACTAATTCAATAGCTGAACTCTTATTTACAAATAAAATGCTATTTTCATAGGCGATTTCGCTTATAAGGTGCAATTAATGCCACCCAATTGCCATAATCGTTGCTATAGCTGTCATTTTAACAGGTACTCGTTTAGACCTTACCCTCGTTATCACTTCCATTGCTTCACAAGCTTGTGCAAATGTGCCAAAGTGAGTCATTAAAGTATACAGATTGCTTCAAACTCATCTCATACGAACTACATTTTTAAAAGCACGTTTTTGATAAACAAATTGCAAGATCGAGAAAAGCATGCAGTTGGCTAGGGAAAAGTCACATCGATTGTCAAGAAATTCAAACTTTGGCATCCAGTTGAGATTTAGTTTGGGTTAGAGATAGTTTGATGGATAAACTCTGTCCATTAATGGAGTTTTCGTGACCAACTACGCTTTTCATGCTAATTCCACTGCTGGAACTCTTACGTTCATGTCCCTTGGAGGAATTCAAATCCGTTGTCCAAGTGCCCTCTGATGCTGGTCTTGGCATAAGCTTTTTACGTAGCAATCGGTAGGTTGCAGGTTTACAAATGTAAATAACGAAGAGAAATACACCCTGGATTGCGTTGACTATGTCGGAGGCGATGATTTCATTCCCATCTGCTTTTACCACAAAGGCTATGGCTTCTGCAATCCAACACAGCCCCATTATAATAAATATTTTGAAACAAACGAACAATCTGAAACGACAAAAATAGTTGGTTATTGGCAGTATTGCTAGCTATAGCTATTTTAAGGTCTCGGAGACCCTGATTCAAACATTGCATTTCTTCTTTCGATTTTGCATAAATATTCCTTATCAAGAACTTGAAAAACTTATGGAAGTTTTTGTAAAGGTGTGTTTACATGTAGATAATGGGAATATATAATAATATGGGATAGGTTCCTAAATAAGACGATGTATATGGGCATCGATTTCCCGTTGAACTATAATGTATTTTGTGAGAAACTTGCATATAGAAGACTCACTTGATCTGTTATCACATCGACATTACACCCCAGAGAAATTATTTTATTTTATTCAGAATGCAGCAGGAAATTAAGCATAAGAAAAAGTAGTTGAAAATTCAAGTTTGTAAAGATGCAACTGTGTAAACCAGGTTTACAAAATAGGTTTCAATTTGTATGGATCGGGGGTACGTGTATCTTGATAGAATAACCTATACTAAAACATATCTTAATAATACACGTACGTCTGACATAAATATATTTACGATTGGATAGAGCTAGCTGCTTTATAAAAAAATTGTATGCACATCTCAGTTTTGGCCAAAGGTCATGCATCAGCAAAATGCATATTATACATATCCGAATTGGTAATACCTGCAATTGCATTTTCGTTAATGTATAACAGTATATATTGCGTATATATCCCACTTGTACCTCTATATACATGTACATTTAATTATTGAGAAACTAGATTGAGCTATAAGGTCACAGTGGGCGTCATTGCTTGACGTCATTTTCACGAAATGCCAAATGAATTACTTGGCGTAAATTTAATAAACTAATTCAGTTAACTTGAGCTTTTCCACATGAGCATTTCTTAAAATAATGAGTATATGAGGAATCAAGCAAGAGGTTTTTGGATTTGTTGAAGATCTGTTTTACGTCTTTGGTGTGGAGCAGATACATACATGTCTACTGTAGTTATCTTTTTTTTTTAGTCTCATCAACGGTTTAAGAACTAAGCTTACAAGTCTGCGGTAACCAAAAAAAGACCATTTCCCAAAATTGTTTCCCAACTAAGGTTGTCTAAACATAAAACGTAAAAGGGTAGGGTTCATTGATAATTTATTTTGTTGGTCTTGCAGGAATGATTTTTATCAATGTCGTTGTCAACTTTAAATAAATTCATGTCGATTTTATGAACAAATATGAATCCTTTCTTGGCGCATTAAAAAATATTAAATTGGTGATATAATGCATTATCTAGCTACGAAGCGTAAAATCTGTTAAATCCATTTTATATGCGTTTTTATAGTCCATGCTACTCCAAAGAGTCATATAAGTTCTTTATAGTGCATTAATAATGGTCCTTTTGAAAATATATATGCGGTTAACTATAAGTCCACGATGAAAACCCTGGGGAGTCTTAATGTTTAATATGAGTTACTTGAAATGACTTTTATGGCAAGTTTGCGTCCTTGTGGCTATGGAATATATAGTTTATTTTGCATGATACTGTGCTAGCTGGTATATGTACAACTATAGACCTATGTCAGTAAGTAAATTTTTTTGTTTTTATGAAATTACGAAAATTTTCCAAATGAATGAACTAATACATTGTATCAGCAAAGGATCGATGTTCATTATGTAATTGCAAATTACATTTTGAAGCGTAAGTTATCTTTGGCAATGTATTCAGGGGAATTTAAACTGAAACAATTAATATAATTTTTGATGCTCTATACACAGGCATGTCAAAACTATCAACTGTCATAAAATAACCTGATTTATAGATTATTTGGGGATTTTTCCTATATTATTTTATTAATAAAAATGCACATACATGTATACAGTACAAGTATGTGAATATCTAGTAAAAATTGTTTGCACAAGATATAAGAACCCACATTGACCATTTGAAAAATCCATCTAATTACATGTACTGATAACTATATACATGCGCTTAGTATTTAATGTATACATGTATGTACATTATAATCAAAACTGCTTGATTCAATGTAAGCCATAAGCTGATTACGGTCATCATTTTACACTTTAGGAAGTTTCTAATTAATTTTTATGCTCTGAAAACTCGATGAATAGACAATTAAGAAAGGTAAATGAAAGTGAAAATTAAATGAAAAACTGAAGCTTGCGGTGAATTACATGTACATGTACTACCATTAACCTACAGTAAACGCATTCATGAAACACTTTTATATGCAAATGAAGTACATGTACTAGTACATTATATTAAATTTACTTTGTCTCATTATTTTTCAGTAACGTCTTCATCGACGTGATTCAAATTGGTAAATGGCAATAACTTTGTTCCATAAACATGTACGCAATTTGCATAGCAAAACACTTGAGATTAACAAGGCTTAATGACAAATTTTCTGTCTTTGACAGAAGCTGATGCACAGATCGATCTACATTATTTGAAAGATCTGTCATTTAAATTTATTTGGGACAGCTAGGGCCTGTAAATAGGGAATTTTAACATCAGGTTTGAAATTTCGTGCTTGATTGCATGCATGGTATAATATTGGGCGATCTTGCGTATATTTCCATCAAAAGTTGGCAGGTAGACACGATTATGTAAATTGATTACCATTGTTATTGCCTAGTCACTTTTCTGTGACGAACACGTGTCACATTGCGAATTGCACTAATTGCAATGTCATCTAGAGAAGACAACGATGGTTGCGCAAAGATTTCTGTTAACAGTCATTGAGAAATTGACTTAATGTGCATGTAGGCCAGGCCTACATGAAAAACCCAAGGTTAATGTAGCTAAGTTTTTTTTTAGTTTAAAATCGCTACAAATCTGGTGTTGAGAACAGGGACGATCAGTATCAAGTTCAGTGTGATGAGATCTTGTATTAACGAGTGTAACTGATTTTGAAGAAAGGCGAAGTTTAAAAGTCACGTTTTCTGTTCTGATTTTGTATCACGATTAAGCATGATATGCATTGTACTCGTATAATATACTTGTATTGTATAAAGAGGCCAGTTAAGGCATCGTAAAACTTGCAACGCGGTATTTTGCAATTTCAATAAGTATACGTATACGGGAGACGTAGATCTTAAAATAATTTCTATTTTCACAATAAATATTATTGTAGGCCTACATGTACATGTATAAAAGTGGTATACAATATTTTACATTGTGCACTGTATAGTGCAATAGACTATCTTATAATTAGTTAATTGGCCTCAAGTACATGTAGGTTTTTAAAAAAAATTATCTTTGCGTCTTTTCATGCACAATTTAATTTTAACACTTGCACTACATGTACATGTACATGTACGTTACGTACTGTACATTAGGTCTTCATTGCAATTAGTGTTCAATAGGGGTACTCACGCACGTCGTAGATATTTGTAAATCTACGGTTGTAGATTTTTTGAGGTCAGCCGCGCATGCG
>JAQGCC010003157.1:0-16095 GCA_034698905.1 Xestoiulus laeticollis
GTGAATTTCATTTTCTTTCCATTTTGTGTGTTTATCAAGGAAAACTATGTATTTTTGTTATGGGAGCCCATACTACATGTAAAGTACGCAAATTGGTCATTGTCCATCATCAGGATGGAAAATCCATCATGCAAATTGCTGAAATGATTCAAAATGTTCCACAAACTATCCAGCAAATCATCAAGACGTATAAAAAGGACAAACAACTTATAAGTAATGCTAAGAAGAGCTCCAAAAAATATATTTGTTGCTTCTGATGAAAGGTGGATTCTAAGTACAGTGAAGAAAAACCCCAAATTATGTGCTTCGAAACTTGCCGTTGAGATCGAAACACATCTGCATAAAATTGTCAACCTTGAGACAGGGCACATTGTTTTCAGAAAAAATAAATTTAAAGGAAGAGTGGCCAGAAAAATGCCATGCATCAGTGACAAAAATCGTAAAGTTCAAGTCCAGTTTGCAGAAGAACATTTAAAAAGGGGTCAAGTAGTTTGGAATACGATTTTATTTACTGATTATTTACCGATGAATTCATCGATAAATAAAACCTTATTCCAAACTGCTGGATCCCTTTTTAAATGTTCTTCTGCAAACTAGACTATCTTTATGATTTTTGTCACTGATGCATGGTATTTTTCTGGCCACCCTTCCATTAAATTTATTTTTTCTGAAAACAATGTGCCCTGTCTCAATGTTGACAACTTTATGCAGATGTGTTTCGAGCTCAAAAGCAAGTTTCGAAGCAATTAATTTGGGTTTTTTCTTCACAGTACTTAGAATCCACCTTTCATCAGAAGCAACAAATACATTTGTTGGAGCTCTTCTTAGCATTACTTATAACTTGGTTGCCCTTTTTATACTTTTTGATGATATGCTGGATTGTTTGTGGAACATTTTGAATCATTTCAGCAATTTGCCTGATGGGTTTTCCATCCTGATGATGGACAATGACCAGATTGCGTTCTTTCCCTGTAGTATGGGCTCCCATAACAAAAATACAAAGTTTTTCTTGATAAACACACCAAATGGAAAGAAATGAAATTAACAATCTTATTTAAACTATTATTAATAATCTGCATGTTTAAATGTCTCAGAATTCCATTAAATTGGGACTGTATGATTTTTCACTTTGACATGCTTTCCTGTATGATTTTCATTTTGACATTGATTTGTGTATTTATCTGTGATATTTAGAAATTATTTTCTGTGTTGATGTTCGTTTTCTGTTCTTTAATATGCAATTAAACACTTTTTAACAAAACATTTCAATTTAAAATTATTTTTCCTCCTTAAACTTTGAAAATGAAATGCATACCATGTTGGGATATGTAGGTGTACGATTTCACATTGAGCCACTGTATGTAGACTAGTCCAAATGGCAATTGGGTTAATCAATGCTTTTTTCCAATTAGCCTAGCTACAATTCTAAAATGTCTAATACGAGATACAATTGAACTTCCCTGATTCAAATTAATTGAGCATAAGTCCTGTTTGCATTTTCTAATTAACAAAGCTTGTTGTTTTGATGAATGCAGCTTTAGACGTTGAACATGGCTGCAAAATATGCCAGACTATTACATTTGAATTGCATGTAGGCTACTAACATTTATAAAATATAACTACAAACACGAATCAGAGAATGGGATATTTCACGAATGCACAGATTATCAGCTAAGGACTTTAATAGGTTTTCAACAGCCTAGGTCTAATTAAGGTTTTTCAACAGCCAAATGTTTATCATATGCAGGCAACATTATTTGACAAGAATTAGTGCACCCAAAGGTGCTTCCCATTGCATAATTACGCGCAGTTAAATCGATAATGCGAAAACTACACGCATATACGGACGTGATTTCACGGCATTTAAACTTTGCAACTGACCTATTTTGTTGTTAACAAGAGTTGTCCGCCACATACATGTGGCAATTTAGGCCTAATTTTGAACAGGTATTCATATTCGACACCTAAAATTGATATCACAACAAGATCAGTTTTTAAATTGACAAAGCTGTAATATCCTAGACATAAAGGGCATCGATTATGCTGATACAAAGCTGCAATCACAAACAGCTTACAATCTAATTTTAAAAGGTCAACGAAGGTTTAAATGTCAATTAGACATGGCATCCACCAGATGTCTAGAGGCAATCTTACAAAAACTTTTAAAAATCATATTGTAACAAATTGAAAATTTACAAAAATGGGAATAGTGACAGGTAAATATATTAGTTTTGAATATATACAAGAATTAATTATCATACTTATAAAAAACAAAATTCATGCCAACAAGTAGGCCTGCATTTTTGCAAAGGTTTACCTACTGACTTGTAATAGACTGCAGACCTTCACCTGTAATACAGCCCTAACAAATTGGCAGAATTTCCTTTTACTTTCACCGATTGACGAGAGTTCTACTATCACACTTATTAAACGAGAATCAACTTACCTTAATTTAGTTTCTCTGCAGCTTAAATTCCTTCAAGGTTTTAAATGGATCGGACAAAAGTTAATTTTTTAACACTCGACTCCACGAAACAGCTTTCATGTTTGGGGCTTGGAATTTCACGCCAGGTGACGTCGCATGCAGCGCGTGCAATTTCCGCAATGACTAGTAGCGACATCTAGTAACAAATATGCAAAGCTTTTATTTTGTTAAAACAAAATGTGTCATGGGAAATAATGAGCTTTTGCGCCATCTTCTGGCAGATATGAAAAGTACAATTTGCTCGTACAGGGTGAATCAACATTTGTTTTGATGCTCATGTCCTAACTTTTATGAATAATTATGCTATTTAACATTAATTTATATATGTAGGAAATAATTTTCTTACCAACATAATTAAGGAGAACAAATTCTATTTGTTGAGAGAGAAATTGCAAATGTATCAATTTACAAAAAAGGGAAAGCTCAATCAATAAAATGTAAAAGGAAGTTGAAACATTCGAATTTTTCAAGATTTTTTGTTTATTTAAATAAGTTTTATAAAAAAAAGTTTAACCTACCTTTTCCAGAACCGTACCAAGACATAAGATATTTAAATTAGACCTTTAATCGGATATTGTAAGCATCTAAAAGTAAATGAAACAAATTACAAGAAATTCCCAAAATATTTAACAATGGCAGTTAAGTACAGTATTATCAAGAAAAAAAGCTAATTGTCGCTAAATAAAATAAATGCTTTATATATAATTTATTAGCCTATGTTTTTGTTTTTGATTTGATCATTTTTGCGCCATGTTCAGGTTGATCAGTGATTAAAATAAAATCAAAAATGTATTGCTTGTTGAAGATCTATTTTAATCATCGATGAAGTTCCATTCCTTGGGAAGATAAGCAATTTTATGTTTATCATTTAAAACTAGTTTTATGAATATTGACATTGACAATAGATCATTCATCGATTAATACAAATGCACATTTTCTCTATTAGAAATATACAATTAGCTTCAATTTACAGATAAATTGAAAAAAAAAGTTATATACAAAACGCCTTCGGAATACATTGCGTGCAAAATATTTTATAAAACCTCGCAATCTTAATTATAAAGTATTCAATTATTTGTTTTTTTTTCTTCTTAAATAATCCTTAAGTTTTTACGTAGATCATATTATATTAAACATGTTTACAATTTCTATATTATCTACATGAACATACACGTACTATTAGAGGACTATGCAACTACATTGTTATATAATCTAAATGCAAAACTGAAAAAGGGAGACATTATCAGCATCATCTACGTGGAACTTCGTTATCCCATAATTTACATGAAAGGGCCTCTGAAAATGTCACACTTAAAGACTGCTGACGTTGTATCGTGTCCCAAGCAGATGGCGCTGAGCGATGGCACCCCATTTCATATGCAAATAGCCTATTTGACTTATAAATACATTTATTGATTGATGATTTAAATACGATATATTTTGGGCAAAGGGTGCATGTAAATGAAGCGAAGATTAATAAGATGGTTTCTACAAAAAAGGAAACATAAGTAATTAAAATGATATAGTAGGGGATGATGGAACTTTAAATGATGCTACATTACTGCAGGGTATATATATAGACCTTATGAATACTTTCAAAATAGACATCTTATGGGCAATATTAACTACTTTTTTATAAAAGCATATTTTCTTAATTATAATAACTTAATTATAACTAAATCATTGCACAAAAATAACGCAAAATTCAGATAAAATTCTATTTTTATTTATCAAAAATTTGTCTATCGTTTATTATACCAAAACTTTGAAATTTGCATTAATTAAAAACTTAAGAGCCACCTATTACAATTTAATTTATGTTCTAAAATATTTCATAATGTCATTGGGACAGTCAGTTTAGCATTACAAAATTGTAATATAGTAATAATAAATGATACAAATTTACCAACTTTTGCACTAACAAGATATGTATTAATAGTAGATATCTTTAGCCAAACGCCGAATGTGTGTATTAAAAACATAGCATCTATAGCATTTATAAAGTACTAAATCTAATAATTTATAAGTGTAACCCTTATAAATTAAGTTATTTTTTGGTAAACAATATTTTTGCATTTAGTCCTCAAGTACGTATAATTAAGAGTGAGTTAACAGGTTACAGATGTTTGTTCTATTAACTCTAACAATCTCTTCCTAAACTTGATACAACAGCAAAATAAGCTTATAAATTGCGAGTGATTAAACATTGTACTATTACAAATAGTGTCCCTGTTCCTAACATAAACTAACCTGAAATAACAGGCATTCACACCTTATATAGCAATTTCCGAACTTTCAAGATTTAAAATGAATGTATTAATAAATTCACAGAGCAACTTTGTGTGAACGTCTTTAGCCTTGTGACCATCTTAAGATTATTATCCAGGTATACAGTATTATCAGTGTTTTTTTTTAGTATACAGCAATGTATACTGATCGATTAGCCTTAATCGGATTATGCATGCAGTGCTCACACCAAGATGCACCGAATCAGAATCAGGCTAATTGTTCCTGCTAACAAATTGTGATTTGCAAATTTTGCATGAACAATAAATGTACTCTTGAATTGAAATCAGCAGCAAACATAGGCAAATATAACAAAGGCCTTGATATGGCGCTAATTGTTATCGTGATGTGCTAATGGAGGAGTTCAGAATGTGCACATTTAATGCATGTATTTAAAATTTATAACATTTACAGATGGTGTTCAAAGTTGCCATGAAAAGCATGCTTTGAAATCGTTTTAAGACACATCTGCTTTGCTATTTCTTAAATCCAGTACGCCATCTTTGCGAACCAAGTAAATTAATTCAATGTTTGTTTTCCCCAATAAAGCTGGCTACGGACTACCATCACGTCACATGAGCTCACGTGATGGCACGCATGTTCACGCCACGTGAAAAAAAGCAGAATGCATTTTTTTAGAATTGTTTAAAATTATATAGCATGGTTGACCCATGTCCAGGACTCAAACTGTATCGCGTCATGGTCCTCACATCACGTAAAAATGCATTCCACCTTTTTTCATCTGACATGAGAATGCGTGCCATCACGTGAGCTCATGTGATGTGATGGTAGTCTGTAGCCAGCTTAACTAACACTAACACTACTCTGAACATATTATATTAGTGGTGGGTACCCCTTACCTAACCTCTCAAAAAAACATTTTAGAGAAGTCATGTTATAAGTTTTAAGATAACAATCTTCTCTAAATTCGCCAGCTTATTTGGTTCTCAAAGATGGTGGACAAAGTCACCTGAAATTGAAAAAATAAATGCTCGAATAAATCACACATTGGTAGTTTGCATTCTAGGATTGCTCGTTTTGAATTGCACCATGGAGTTAATATCTTCGGCACTTTTGACTTTTCTCGAAGGGGGTACTTGGGATAAGTTGTAGCGGGCGTAGGGGTTGCCCACAAACACAGAGTTCTGCCTGGGTCTGGCCGCCAGGTGGACGTGAGGGGGTCCAGAGTACAGGAGGCGCTCTCGTTCCACCGAAGTGAAAGAGGCCAACTGAAGAGACAGGCGCCCTGGGTGGGCGTGCGAACAAGATGGCGTCCGGGGGTGTTTGTATTGAGGCTGATATGGTTCCAACATGCGGATTTTACCCCATTTGTTAAAGAAGAGCACTATGACGAATATCCAAAGGGCTAGGACCACCACGACGATCCCGATCTCCTCGGGCCGCACTGACATGGTCCCCACGAGGATCCCACGATCACTCTCATTTCCTTAAAAACAAAAAAAATGAACGAATATTTAGTAAAAACTTCACGTAGTAATAAAATGTTCAACTTCCATGCCTTTTACACTTTTGAAATCATTATTCCCTGACCATCCTGACGACTGAAAAATTAAAAATATGACAATGTGAATAGTAAGTGTAAGCCATCTTTACGCTCATAGCTTTAAGGGGTCCCACCAAAGATGCCAAAGGTCATTAGTGCCTAGGACCAATTTCATGTACGTCAAATGCAAGTACATGTAGAGCATGCATGATTATACCCATAGCCTTATGGTAGAGTCCTTACCATAGATGCCAAAGGCTTCCAAAGTGCCTATATATATAGGACCACTTATACCAAATGTAGAGCATGTTTGGTCATAACCTTATATGTAGGGGCCATACCAAAAATGCCAAAGTCCAGCAAAATGTCTAGGGCCACTTATGTCAAATGTATAGCATGTTGATACCCATACCCTTAGCAATAGGTAGGAGCCATACCAAAGATGCCAAAGATCACCAAAGTGCCTAGAACCACTTATGCCAAATGTAGAACATGTTTGGTCATAACCTTATATGTAAGGGCCATACCAAAAATGCCAAAGTCCAGCAAAATGTCTAGGGCCACTTATGTCAAATATACAGCATGTTGATACCCATACCCTTAGCAATAGGTAGGGGCCATAGCAAAGATGCAAAAGGTCACCAAAGTACCTAAGACCACTTATGTCAAATGTTTAGCATGTTGAGACACAACCTTGTATATAGTGGCCATACCAAAGATGTCAAAATCCACCAAAATGTGTAGGACCACTTATGTCAAATGTATAGCATGTTGATAAAATAGTCTTAGCAATATAGGTAGGGGCAGGACGTGAGAGCCATTTAGAAAACCAACAAAATACTCCAAAATTATCCTTTTCAAATGATGGAAACTCGCTTTATTGTTTCCCATTGTTGTACCCTCTGACGTCAGACTGGTTTCCTACATTTCAAGATGACCAAACCAAAAGCTAGCGAGCTAATTTTCAGATCCGCACTAATTCACAAACGCATCAGTAAACATGTTTGCCATTGTCACTCACCATAGGTTTACAAATGCAGTTTAGGGAACAATGAGTGAAAGCGGGTCAACAACGAGCATTACAGAAATAACGCCCCAATAAAAACGGTTATCTTTTGAGAAAATATGCAATTGCCAAATTGCAGCGATTTTATTTGCTCGAAAGAGTTTCAGTCCATGAAACCTCGGTAAAAATGCAATCATTGTCAGCATGAACAAGCCTAAAATAAAGAGACAAGAACAATGGGCATTGTGCAAGAGGGCACATCGTGTGACCCTTGCTGGGGGTGGTTCATTAATGCATTCGGGTGGTCAACATCATTTGATTGCAGATTTAGTATACAACACTCCTTATTTTTATGACCAGCTTTTATGCGAGGCTTTGTTTTATGACTATTGCCTCATAACGCTGCGTGGCATCCTTCAAATGATACGAGACAACATTTTACCACTATTATTTCAGTGGTGTGATCGGGTTATACAGGGTGTGTAGCAGGGTGTGACACCCTGTACTAATCGTGCACGTGTATTCAAAACAAATATAATATTTCCCTGACAGTTCCAAGTTTTCCAGGTATGTGGGAACCCTAGACTTAAATTTAACCTGGAAACATAATTCACAGATAGACAGATCATTTCAATTAAATCGGCAGTAACAATGGAAATTATATTGAAATATAAATAGGGGTAATACGGTTATAGTTAGCAATTTTAAGAGGGAATCATCAATAATGCATTCAAGAGCATTGGTGGGCATGTCAATTATGTAAGCAAATATTTGAGCAAGCGTGCGAAGTTATTGATTACCCATCTTTTGATAAAATTGGATTTCTATGATGAATTTTCATCGCTATAATTAACTAGTGCTGGGGGAAATGCGCGTACCTGTTTGCAAAATCAATAATTGAATTATATAAGAACTTCGTTAAAAAACAGTGAGGCTAAACATAAAAACCACACTCCTAATGAGCATAAAACGGATCATGATCTACCGGGAATAAGATCACTAATGCCTTAAAGTAATTTAATTTCAGGTTGAAATATGCAGCACTGAACTGCATAATGTGTAGTTGCAATAGGAGCTAGCATAGGTAACCATTTGATCTCTAGTACCCAGAAGATGGGAATTATAAAGGGTCATTGATACCTGCTTTGCTTTAGGAAAACCCAACTTTATTTTCAAATACCAATTCTCCAAAATGATTTTTTGCCATAGGCTCACATCAAAACGTTCATCAATGAACCAAAAAATGCTTTCTGTATAAATATTTCTTGGATTTAAACTTCTACATAGACTACAAAGAAGTTGAGGAAAATAAAAGAAAGTGAAGCCCATGGCTAAGCAAATGCAAAGATAAATATAAGACCCTTAAAAGGATTTCCGAGTACAAAAACAATACAGTGTTTTTGCAAAGTTCCCACAATGAAAATAAAACTAAGTCTTCACAGCTTATACTTGCATTTTTATATTGACTAGAACCTCTTATAAAAAGTCTATAAAAAAATCACAATTTGCTTTATCGGAAATCCGAAATACATTTTGATGTTAAAAGTTCCATTTAATCAAAAGATAAAGACGAATTTTCAGGATTTAGCTCTCAGGCCCAAAAGCTAGTCTGCAAGGTACACTTTAAAGATTTACGTGCCTTAACCAAACTCCAAATTTGAGCCCCAGAAGCTTTTACTAACATTTTCTCAGCACTAAAGAAACAATTTAGATAAAATGTATTTATTTAGAATCTATTAAGAAACAATTTTAAAAGCACTTTTATAAGCTCAGTCACTCGAATGAAGTGTGGTTAAGCTATCAATTTGGTCCTTTGAATTAAGAGAAATTAACATTTAAGCAGGGAATTTCTTTTATATTACAGGGTGTCCAGTAAAATTTCAGCTAAATTCAAGGATTTCAAGGCTGATCCAATAAATTCACACGAAGGCCAAATACAGAGTTAAATATGTTTTAAAACAACTTGGTAACGTTTACAAAAAGTTTAATAACTATGGGTGTTTAACATGAATTTCAAGCATAATTCCAAACTTTATTTTTCCTTACTATTGGACACCCTGTTTCCACAAATGCCCCACAATGATCCACACATTTCAAAGTGTGGTAACAATTTTGTGGTGCACATTACTTGGGGTATTTCAAGTTCTATTCACTGTCTTGTTGCAAATCATGTCAGAAATTTCGGCACTCTCATCCTTCATTCAATTCCTGAAACAATCTTTCCACATCCCTTGACATGAAAGAAGAAGTGCATTCACATGTCAAATCCTATCAAGTTACGTGAAATGAAAAGTAGCTTTACTACTAGTCTTTTATACTTTGTAAAATGCTACGTACAAATTTAGAAAAAATCTGCCCCAGCATAGACCATTTATTTTTCTGATAAAATCGACCTCGACCAACATTATTATCATTGCCATTTATTTCGTTTCCATCTTCCATTATCTTTATATTGTATATGTGCTGGTACCCTTATATGTAAACCATTACTTTTGACCCCTTAAGCCTAAGGAAAGTCATATTTGCAATTGGGTGGGTTATATGAAACCTCCCTTAAAATCATAGCGTTACCCAGGGAAATAATAAAAAATGAGGCAAATTTAGAGGGAAGACAAGGTCTCTAGTGTTATTGCTGTAGCAGATTGCATTATCGTCGGATTTTGCATAAAATTGAAGCACCAATTTCATCAGCCCTGTGGCAAACAAGATTTTCAATGGAAAAATATTTAAAATTGCGATGCACGTTTGCAACATAAATCACTCGACATTTTTTCAGTCTTTTACATTATTACGCTTAGGGAATGTCGTGCACTCGGAATTTTAATTTCAACGCCATGAAATACTGTTTTTCTTGCCAAGTAGTAAAGATACAGATGAGAGAGATTTGGCAAACCTATACATGTACACTGTACGTGTAAAGTGCAATCGTTAGCACATTTAATTAACACGTACTGCACGTGTATAAAAAATAGGTAATTTAGAAAAATAAACAATCATTCCTGAGAAAATATGAATCGATTTTCAGTGTCTTAATTTCAGATAACGAAAATACGGGATTTATCATTCTAGCAAGATTTATTCATAATGGCTGCACAGTACATGTAGGTCTTAGTCATAATATTATAATTTGTGAAAAATGTATAGGATATTTTCACAAAATGAAAACGTCTTAGTTTTAAAACTATTTTATAGGAAACGTGTCTTAAACTGTGCCTTATTCTTGAAGATGTTATTTGTTATCTAATCTGATATGGATTATAATTATTGAATATTTATATCCAATTGCTCCTTAAATTTCAAAATTCAGATCATCAGGTTGCTTTAATTAGTCTTAATCTAAGACTTTTTCTGAAGAAAAATGTTTCAGTTCTTAAGAAACGACTAAGACCTACCCACTGTGACTAATTGATTCGTCAGTAACGACTGTGGTTCTAGTATTAAATTTGATGTAACTTTAATGTACGATCCATAATCTTAGAAAAATGTTACTACATTATTGGCAAGATCAAAAGAATTTAGGCTTTTCTAGTTGCTTGAAAAAGTTCAATTTTGAAGTTGATCCAAACTTAAATAACAACCTGTGTCGGAAACATGCAACTCATGCTTGCACGCATTTGATAAAATAAAAATATTGCCAAATGTCCCGATTAATCAATTAGTTGGAGCAATATGTCTATATATTCCGCCTTTTTTTTTAATTGTTGTCTACTTTTGGGTTAAGAACAAGGTATCATCTTTGACTCTAATGTCAGTGGCCCCCATCCATCACGCTTGTCATACTTTGGATTCCCTTTTATAAAATTGATTAATTGGTTTGGCAATCGATATATCGATTTCCAATGAGTCTAGGCTCGATACAGGAAAAAAAAGAAATGGGACAAGATAACGTGCAAAACCGAAAACAAGACAAATTTTAGATGGCACAAATACGTCAAAAAGAGGAAGGAAATAAGACATTATGCCGCAATATATAAACAATGTGCAAATTTTGGAGGATTTAACGTAAATCTCACTTCAATTTGTCAGAAAATTGAAAGTTTTGACATTATGTATAAGTTACATTCAGGCCTAAGACACCCAATTCTTGCAATCAATAGCAATTTTCAATTTGTTCTGAGAAACAAATAAAAACTACAGAAATTACATTTGCCAGAATGTTAAAGCCTTAATAAAACTTTAAACCTTTTAAGACACGTATTGAGAAAGTCTGATAAGCCTTCTCAGTAAACATTATATTGTAAAACAGGCAGTTGAAACGAAATTGAAAACATTAAACCATTGTTTTATGTAGTGTGCATGTTGATAATGCAACATTAGATGCAGTACTTGTATTTAAAGGGAGGATTGAGATGATTAATTTGAAACGCGATACTCTTTAATCCAAATCTAGTATTACAGAAAAAAACTGCAATCGTGTTGATCATCCAATTGAAAAGCATGTAAAGATGGTACCATTTTCAGCCTTTTTTTTCTAAGAATGTCCCTATGTTCTGCTAGATTGCCCCCATTAAGAAAGCTGCGACATTGACAAATGGATTCTGTCCAAACCCTTGTTTATCCCCATTTCTCAAGCTATAAGACAGCTTCTGTTATATGACCACTAAGGTTTCTAGTGATTTTTTTCTTATTTGGTAAATGAAATCTTGAATAGGAAAAGACAGTAAAGAGAGAAATCTGCTAAGAAGCAAGTTCACAAAAAAGTATTAAATAAGTAAACATTAAGAAAAACCAGAAATCAATTATTGAAGTGACCAATATTGTACATTTCCAAGTGCTTTTTATTGATTCATTATAAAACAGGAAAACTAGGATGAAGTCTCCATGGTGCCTGCAGAAATGAAATTTTCAAATTCCCTGACTTTACAATTTTTTAAAAGTGCATCATCCCTTTATTTTATGATAACTAATAACTAGTAATGTGAAATCAAATTTCCCCGAGTATTTCCAAATTTAACCAATTTTTCTGTCCCTATAACTATTCCAGGCCTATATATCCAATTTCCCTAGCGCTGACTATAACAGGCCTATCCAATATTTCATTCTCTCAAGCGATACGTGCAATATTTCATATTAAACTTTCTCAGTTCCTTGTTTCATATTTAATAGCTTCTTCATTAAAAATGAAACGAAGGATTTTCGCTTAAAATGATCCTTATTTTTAACGATTGTTCGCGAGGTAATTTTTCCAAATGATCGTTTAGGAAAGGCCAAAATGTGTCTGGAGTAAAACACGTACTAGAGATGATAAATGGTTTTTGCATAAATTTGAGAAAAATCCCATCTGTATAGGCCGGAGCTATCATTTCACAATTTCTTTTTAATTTCGATGAAATGAGATTTAATCAAGCGTTCATTCATGTCTAGAAAAGACCTAAATGTTAACTACAGCTGTTATTAATCGATTTTAGGGTAATTGAGGGGGCGTGAGGGAGGAGGATTCAATTTGATTAATTGATTTTCCAGTCTTGGGATCGACTTAATCAGTAAACCTCGTTAAGGGTGAATGTAGATTTTGAAATATTAAATAATTTGCGCTTCCGAGAACTTCTCTTTTGCAAATTAAAAGATGAGTACATGTTTTATTTCTTGGTATCAATTGTGCCACTTGTATAAACTATATGTTTAAACTTTACAGCATATCTAAAATGGGCTATTAAGTTGAAACATTTTTTACTAATCCACTGAAATTAATAATTTGTATGCTGATCAACGATTACTTGAAAGCTTATTAAGAAATTTGAAAAAAACCAGACAGATTAAACAGACTTGGTACAAGAGTTGCCAGCTTTAGCTTTTCTAAACAGCACACAACTTGAACAATTCTTAGAAAAACAGTTGTACTTGTAGAATGAACAGTAGATAAAGTAGCTTAGAAATAAAATATTTATAGAAAACAAAGAAGGGAAATTTCTTCTAAGAAATCCAGACGCAAACGTGCAAAAACTCAAAACACATTTGATCTTAATTCACATGGGAACATTAGTTGTCACTTAATGATGTTTGTTTTTATAAAAATGGAGTAAGTGAAAGCTTTGTCATCATACAGTTGAAGATTTGTACCATGATAATGCAATTTGCTCAAAATTTACGTTTCCAGGCTATCGATTTTGAAGTTCTTTTAAAACTTGGATTAAGGTTCATTCTAAGATAATTTTATGAAATCTAAATGGATAAAAAAGTCGAAAAGAATATTCGAATAAAGTATACTTATTTGGAAATATAACTGGATCAAATGATCATTTGTAACTGATGATTAATCTAAACGTTTTCACTTTTATCACTATAATTCAAACGTTCAATTTCAGGTCTGAAAAACGCATTTCATTTTTCATATATGGAGAAAACGATTTTCAGTCAATTGACTACACGTTTCTAGGCTTCACGTAATGTTAGTGCGAAATGATACCAATTTCCAATTGAAGTTCAAAAGGGGCTTATTTCAGACTTTCCATCATTGACAAAAATCTATAAGAATGAAATTGGAAGACTAAAACTGTGCCATGTCTCCAAAGAATATTCAATAAATAATAAAAATCGAGTAAGAAATATGAGCTATCATCTAAAAATAAACACGAAGGCTATATAAATAATATATATTACTATATTACTATACATATGGTGAACATCGACTATGAATCAAGTGGAATAATGACAGCAAATAACTTGTGTATTTTGAAGTGGTCCAAGAGAGCAAACATATTTGTTATCTTGATATCGATAAATTTCACCTTAGATAAATATAACCAGTGTAAACATATTACCTAGAGAAATATTGCAATTTAAAAAAAATTCTGTTTTTCGTAAATTTAGACATAATTAGGAGATGGCGTGCTTGATTTGACCATATCATTCGGCTATAAGAAATTCATAATTAAAGTTTAATGCAAATGCTGGAGGAAATGACGTGCACTATATTACTATTTATTGAACTAGTTTAACGACCCTAATAAGTATGCACATGTACATATACCATCACTTCAGGATGCATATGGATGAATGCATATCATAAATTAAATACACATTTTTTTTTAAAAAAAAAGTGTCTGAAAAACACATTCTAAGAAACTTAATTCAAGCTTCAATAAAGATGGGAAAGGAGAGGACCACACTTAACTAATTAACGCCTTTACAAAGAACAACGCTTTAATTAACATATGTCTATGCAATTGGACAACCTGGCAATAGAGGGTATACAACGTGGCATGATGCTAACATAAATACATATTTCATAAGTGAATATTGTACTTACTGGGATTATCGGTATCGAAAAGAACGACATCGCTGTGATTGGATCGTCCTTGTGGTGTCACCGCCGAAACGTGAACCTGATACCGAGTCCCAGGCCGCAAGTTGTCCAAAATGATGAGGCGTTTGTCACCGTCAGCTTCCTGTATGATATCGTATCTGAAAAATGAGAACAACAATAATTAAGCTCGTTCGACTAAAGATATACAAAATACTGGAAGATCTGTCCCTGGCATATATGTCAACTGGGAATAGCTGCCGAAGGTTCACAATTTTGCTCTCATTGATAAACAATGATGCAGGGTTACCACCAATATGGCGATAATGTGGTGGTATGGTGATTTTGTTGAACGTTGCACGAGTCGATCCTATTAATTTGCATATACTTGCCATGAGCAACAACTTCATGTATAAGCTGCATCAACGTCACCATAACACCTCATGCTTACCATCTTGGTGGGCACCCTGTAGAATTTATATTCGTGTAGGTGCCCACCCTTTTTTGTTGCACATTTTTACATTTTTGTTAGGGACTAAGTTGGGGTGAGATCCCACTGTATTAGTCTTGAAAAAAACTTAGATATGGAGTCTTTTATACTATAAGAAAATATATTTTATAACTTCAATTTATTTATATTTGTTTCAGCGACATGATTTCGTTATTTCAACCGGCCAAAATGTTAATTTTCATCCAATTGTAAATTGTAAAAACTCACTGATATCCTTTGAAAATGCACTTCAAATTGCATTTTTTCCCTTTAATCTTTTGGTTGAATTGTCCCTAGAGGTATTTACTAGATGACCGTCTTCAAATACATGTGTACAGTAAACAACCAGATCAATAAAAGAGCTTAAATTATACTGTATATTGCACAAGATGTTATTCTATCTTCAATTACATCAATATCAGATATAGCATAAAAAACTAGTTACCCCACTTACATTTTTGAAAAATATTATCTAAGAAATATTCAGTTAGACATTAAATCCCATAGGAAGATGAGATTTCATTTTATCTCAAGGCAAATTTAAGTAATCCCTATTGATTCCTTAAGGAGTTTCATCACCAAAACCCTCATTTGTAGATAACATAAAACCCCTAAGATAGTGGTTCCTATGGTATCACATATTTCGAGATTACCCTCGTTGTTGATCAATCACAAAATGCAATAAGACTCATTTTGGTAGTGAGTGTAGATGACATCAGTTAACCCCATGGCGTACATATCGTATAACGACGTTCTGAGCTTAGTTTCCTGCGTTGAAAACCCAATTAAAGCATTAATTGGAAATCTTTCAGGGTCTCTTATACCTATTAGTCTTTCCCAATACCAAATCTCAGATCACCTAACTCCACATAGCCCAGATTTTCGCGCTTTTCCCCACACATATATAAAAGAATAGCAAAACAAAGGAGATTTTCTCACAGCATTTATCTAAACATAAAAGATTGTTAAGTGCATGAAATGAAGAAGAAAATTAAGCCAAGGAACCGATATTGGCTTCCTTTGTTTATCACAAATTGCAAGAAACAATAGGGCTTTTTATATATACGCCAGTGCTGATAAC
>JAQGCC010003158.1:0-16094 GCA_034698905.1 Xestoiulus laeticollis
AATTATAAAATTTGCACATTAATATCTCGTGCGAAAATTCTTTTTTTAATTAAAATTAAGCCTTGTTTGAGGCTAGCCAAACGCGCGTTTCCAGCCTAGTGTGGCCTGGGGCTACATGTATTTCTAAGTGGATGGAGTTGAGTTTCATTAATTTGTTTTCTGCTACAAAATTGGTTGGAGAAATGACTCACCCTGAGCAAATTGAATCGATTATTTTTCTCCTTGATGAGCACAAGAGTGGCTTCCTTGATCCCAGTGTTTCTCGGAAATATGAAATCTCTGTCTGCCAAATCTGGACGGTAATTAGAATTTGGCTGAAATAATAAAACGATACCTTTTAGTCATAGGTTTTCAGATAGTCTCTTACAAATTTACTGCACATCGATATTGTGATAATTATATGGCATGTTTAATCCAAGAATTGTGTGCCCTGTTAGAGCCGTGTTAATTTTGTACATTTTTTTCAACAAATGATATATGTAAATGTAAGTTGTGTTAAACTAAAATTAACTTATTAGCTTTCAAATCCCTTTTAATTAAAATGTATGTGCGGTATTGTTCAGAATCAAGCCTATGTTAATTGAGACGTTAGTGTCATCAACCTGAAACAATAACTGATTTCTCCTACTTGG
This sequence comes from Xestoiulus laeticollis, assembly GCA_034698905.1. NCBI lineage: Eukaryota > Metazoa > Arthropoda > Diplopoda > Julida > Julidae > Xestoiulus > Xestoiulus laeticollis. Next base: position 633 of record JAQGCC010003158.1, read on the forward strand.
TATAATTACACTTATTTTCTAATACCAAAAAAATCTTTTTGGGTATCCGTATTTATGATAGTTTATAACCCTGTGATCAGTTGAAACTGATATTTATAATATCATTAAAACAGGCATTTTGTTTGAAGTTACAGGAAAATTATTGCTTCAATTTTCATCTTTGAAATAAAAAAAATTGAACTTTCTTGTTCTCAGCTAAAAGTACTTTTTTAATTCCCCATGTTCGGGTTTTTGACTTTTAAGGAGCACGCATGCTTATTAAACAATTTCATTGTTAATAATTATTACGATACTTACATTTCCTAGTGTGATAAGTAAGCCGTGAACTGGCTGCAATTTCATTGTTTTCTCCCTTTTATTCCACATGTGATCGTTAATTAATGTGTAATGAAGTCGCCCTTCCATAGGAAAACGCACTTCTTCACTACTCCACTGGAGAATTTCCAACGCCATCTGTGAAAAAAAAAGTTCTTTTTAACAATCTTAGAATTGAATAATGAGCCAATAATGAATTCATTAATGAATATAGATGAAGGACGATTTTTTTTAATATCTGAAGAACAAAAATGTTAATGTATTTGTGTAATTGCTTTTGCTATTGATCAATCATTATGGCAATTTCCATATGTGACAATAAAAAGCTTGTCGCTATTCATGCAAATGAATGAAAACAATCTTTGTGATACTTGGTCATTTTGAGTTTAAAAATCTGTTCATCAAGTCAATTATTTTTAAAATTGTGTTCAAGTCGGTTTTTTATACCTAACGTGAACCAATTCAAGAGTAATAAACCATCACAAGCACAACCCTAATCAAAAATCCAATAGAGAAATGCTATGGCTTCTTTTATTGTTATTTGGCCCATTGGTTTCTATTATTGACAATAGGATCCTAGAAAAATCCTATTGTTTTCTATTGGTATAACTTGTTTTAATTTATTGTTCAATGATCCAGGATATACATTCTAGGATCCAGTTAATAAGGGAAAAGAGTAAGGAAATACTTAATACCGAAATTATTTAATAGTCTGCCCAGTGATATTTTGAAATTAAATAGGATAGGAATGATAAAAAAACAGATGAAGCTGTACCTAATTCATGGATGTTGTGGGAACTAACAAACTAATAGGATGTTTTTTAACAATTATTTATTTTTATTATTTTTTGCCCAAACAAGTTCAATTTACGAACTTCGGGTAAAAAAGAATGTAAATGTGTAAATATGTTTTGTAATAAAGATTTATATTTAAAAATCAATAAAAAGTCACTAGAATGATAGAAACCAATAAGACCAATAGAATTTCTCTGTTGTTCTCTATATAGAATTTTAGACCAGGGAAACCAGCTAACTATTTTGCATCTATTGAATTTCCAAATTACAATTTCTAAGTGTAGATAGGGTTTTCTTTCGTTTTCGACATTGAAATACATGTAACCTAATAGACAATGTTTGTCTACTCCAAACTTGCTTTCTGAGGCAAAACGGTTACCATGGTAATCGATCCTACGATGCAGACGTGTCCACGTGACATTGTGAATACCACACGTGGGTATTTCTATCACAGCGTGTAATATTTCTCAAGAGATGCAGTCACGGGAAAGATGTAACAACACCGCGTGACTAATCCCTCCAATGAATTTATTGGAACGATATAACTAACAACGACTATTTCGAGGTGTAGCAAAACAGGCAGCAACGTATGGTTATTGCAGCAATTAATATCAACATGTATTTCACAATTTATTAAACAATTCTTAGTGCTATTACAAGCCGATGCTCTCGGAAATGTCACGCGGCTATGCTGCATGTTTGAAAATGTGGATGATAAACAATTTTTTGTTGATCTTTAATTTGGATTTTGTTTGTGAATTTCACGTATTTGCAAAAAAAAAAACGAATTGCTATTAGCCCCAAACAAGGCTTTTAATTAAATAGGAATTTTTGCACGAGATATTAATGTGCAAATTTTATAATTCTGGAATTTAAATTAAATTTAATGCTCTGTTTGAGGCTAGCCAAACGCGTGTTTCCAGCCTAGTGTGGCTTGGGGCTTATACTATAACTTCAACAATTGTATCTTTTTCTATCAAAAATGTCTTTAAAAATACAAGAAATTCATTGATTTTTGGGGAAACTTGGCTTCTGTTGGAATAACAATTAAATTTATAATGAAAAATAGAAAATGTATTTTTCAGTTGCTGATAATTTTTTTAAAAACTATGGCTCGTATATTAGTATGGGTTATCCATTTAGCATCCCGGTTTTCGAGAATTTATTCTCTTTTAATGGAAAAAAGCGGATCCAGAGAAATAGTCTTACCTTTCTTAGCTTGATGTTTCCAATTACAGGTTCTAGTAGATTCCTCCGCTGAGAATTTGAAATGTTTGAGATTCTTCTCCACAGATTCATGCCGCTTAAGTCTTTCGCTTGCTGTTGTAATTAGAGAAAGATTTAATTAAGTATGTATAAATTAGAAATTTTTTTAAAGAACAAGAACCGATTGATTTTTTTACATACCTGGTTTATGTGTTCTAAATGGAGTTCGATTTTCGATTGGGCTTCCCTCAACGTTTCTCTGTCTTGATGGTGATGAGGCGTAACTTTGTACAATCGGTTCAAGAGTAACGGATATCTGTGATCGATTTAAAAAAATAGTAGCATCAGTCTTGGGGAAATCCAGGAACAATGTTAGCAGAGCTTAAACAGACTTCCTCTGCACATTGTTTCTCGTATAAATAAAGACAAGGTTGCACTCACTTTGTTATCCTCTGCACCGGAACCATGAGAAACGAGTTGAGGTTAAGGCGGCGTAACAGGGTGTTTTCCATTTGGGAAACTTTAAGAAAAATCCTCAGTAGTTCCTTGTCCTTTTCCAAATTCGTTAAAAGTAAGGAAGCTGTGCCCTGAAAAGATTGAATTGGGTTAGTTTCATTTTTACAGCTGTTACATATTTTTTTGAGGTCTTCAGCTTCAATAAACTGTACCAAGAGCCCCATTTTTTATAAATTTCTGCCCATCAAAGCATGGGGTGGGGCTATTACACGAAACCTTATTACATAATATCGTTATATTCCCCTGCAAAAATACCTTTACATGATGGGCCCTCACATGAGTATAAATATGGTTAAGCAATTTTCTTACCTGTCTGACGCAGTACGCTTCAAATGCATGCAGCATTGCAGATGCCTCCAACACCACTTTTCCAACGTTCACCGTGCTGTAATCCTCATCCCCTTGCTCAACAGCAATATCCAGAGCATCTCTTAGCTTCTCGGCAAATATTTCGTTCACCTGAATTAGCTGCTCCAGATTCAGAAATATGTTATTTAACAGTTCTTCGCTCAGCAAACCGGCCACGAGCATGGGGCGATGGAATTCCTAAAAAGTTCAACATATTAAACTGAAGCGATTTCTCAAGCAGATTCATAAATCGCAAGTTTTTCCACAGTATTAAAATTACCTCTTTGATGATTTTCAAGTCTCTGCCATACTTGATTTCAGTTTCAACAAATTCAAGAATGATCTCCTTGCGTTCGTTCCGTTTCTTCGAGCATTTGCGGCACACCAACGGATCCAGATGAGCCCTGCTACAATTAAAATATATAAGAGATGTCATAATTGTAAATGAAGCATGGCATATTTAACATCGTTTCATAACAAAATGATCGAAGTTGGACATGGATAATAGAATTTAGAAGATAATAACATTACGGCTCTTATATTCGGTTAAACATGAATAGAGAGTATTTATGGAGTACAAGGTACAATTAACGCGTTATTAAATGGTACCAAAAGAAAATGAGTTGAATTTTAAAATAAAATCCTTTATGCATACTTATAATAAAACGTGAGTAAAGATTTTGCTGGATCAAGGGAGAAAAAATAGTGGAGGTATTTCTGGTTTTCAGCATAGAAATGCGTTCGGATACAGTCTTGGAGATCATACCTTAGTTCTGAATTATCCCAGAGAGTGTCTAGAGTTTGGTCACAGTCGATGCACACTTGCTCACTGTTGCTGTTGACTCGAGATTGACGTCGTAGTCTGGATGGCTTGCTCGTTTCTGAACCCACACCGCTGTCATTCCTTTCGACTTCAGCACTGGAATGAACACGATCTTGGAAGTTTGCCTAGAAAGCAGAATATGTGAAAAACCAAGAGAATTAGCACATGAATAAACAAAAAATAGCTTCTTGTAGATTAACACACTGTACCTGTTCTTCTTTTGGATCCTCGTTTTGGTAACTTTCTTCGCTGGTATTGCTCGAATCGCTCAAATTGCTCACGTTGCTTATTCGGTTGCGGTGGTGACGCTTTGTGCCTAATTTCTGTTAAAAAATAATAGTAAATTTGTGATTTAATTCACTTTAGTATTCTACTTTTAGCATAGAAATGCATTATATGGTAGCGTGAGAATTTCATATACTAAACTAAGCTTATTTACTGGCTATACTGTCGTGATCGTAAACTAAATGAAGCAAATTTGTATCAAGAATTATGTTAGAAAATATATGTCCATTTGTAATAAGTGTGAGAGTATTTTTAAATTATACATACTAATTCCGAGCTATGCTCGGTAATTGGTATCCTTTTTCCAGTCATTTCAGTAGTTTCCTAACATAATTTTGTTGAAAATATGTGGTGATCCAAGTAAAGTATAATGGAAAAGGAAAATATAATGATGTAACCATAATTTCGTTTACAGAATAATGTTGATTAACCAGTTTTGATGTTATAACGATGTATGATTTGATTAAAAAATAGATATAGATGGTAAGATAAGTTTTGATTTCAGAATGGTGTTGGATAACCATATTTTTAATGTTGAGCTTTTTATGAGTATACAGCTGATATGATAAGATTTTATTACAGCATTGTTAGATAGTTGATATGATAGATTTTGATTGCATAGTGATGTTGGTTACTCATACTTTTTGAGTACAGAATACATAGTAAACCAATGAAGTCACTTTCACATTTTTCGAGGGATTCGGCCTTTGAACCCTCCATTAAACGAAAGAATTATGTATCAATTCCATAGCAGCAATTTTAATTATGGATTCTGCTGAGGTTATATTTTAGAATTGCTAAAGATTACATTTAAATAAAATTTGACGATTTTTTTAGTCCTCCCTTAGCCACTCATTTTCCTGATTTGGCTTTCCCTCTTATTGAATCATTTAATGTCTTGACTTGTGTGTTCTTTTCATTGGGGCCTTTGGCCCCAATGAAGAATTCCAACTAGTATTTTGTTTGAAAATCACATCCAGTCTATCCATTATTTTTTACTCTGCTATATTTACTCTGCTAAAAAAGCATTTGTCCTTCATTGTCCGCAATTCCATGGACCTTTCGGGGGATTTCCCCATCACACTGGTTAGGGCTTTTTCTAGCATTAGATGCCAATAGACCCCTAAGCCTTACTCAACCAATTCACACCTCACATGACGTCACACCAGACGCATAACAGTGGTATCAATTTCTCATATTTATTGGCTCCATCTGTTTATCTTAACTGGGTCGCACTATTCTCCGATTAGCTTAATCGATGATTACTCGTTTTTCACACCTGTTCTCAAAGACTAGGATTTAAATGGCATCACTGATCCCAATCAAAAAACAAAAGTTATTAAATCTGGATTCAGCAGCCAAATTTCGCGTTCATATAAAAAAAAGGTTATAAGGTTCATCCGTTAAAGGACCTTACCTCCGCCTCGATTTCCTCTTCGGTTTCTTCCGGCAGCGACTCCTGGTCGTTGTCGTTTTCTCGGTCGTCATTGGTACCTATGTTTTCTACTCCCCGTTCCTTGGCGTCTTCGAGGTAGCTCAAGATCTCGGTTTTGGAGGCCCCTTCGAAGATGGACTTCCTGGGATGTCCGAGAGATCCTCCGGCTGCATTCATTCAAAAATACGAATTTCATTTATAGCTCAAACTCTAGGCACCCCGTCTTTGCGCCCTTACAACGCGTGCTTTGCAAATGGATTGATAAAGCAGAGTTAGATGTGGGTCACTCGGGCCGTAGCCGCATGGTGGCGCTGCCGGCGTCGGAGGGGATCTCTGCCGTTGCCATGGCAGCGACTCCTTGGCCAGCATCCCTCCGACAACATTGGCCCATATTCGACGTTTGGAGGTGTGGGAAAATATTTTGACAAGGTGGGTGGACGGGTTGCGTGGGAGAATTTCAGCCGCCATTTTCTGACGGTTTATAGTTTATGAAGAAAATTTGTCCGCAGAGCACATGGGGCGTGGGTGGTGACACTTAATCGGTAATTAAAGTCTTTCATCTTGCTGCGCAAAGTGTCTCGACTTAAACCGAGGTTGTACATGTATGTTGGGGAGTTATATGCAAATGGGTTAACATTTAAAATGAATCACGCATAAACTAGGCGTGATAGTTTTGGATTTGAAGTACACACTATGGGGAGAAATAAAAAATCATCGTCGCTTTTAGGAATTTATGAATTCGAAATGAATTTTCGGAAATGGGGCTTTTCGTTTTTATGAACCTCTCAAATTCAAGGATGATTCAAAAATTGTATCATTAAAGCGTATACCGCTTATTGCTACAATGGTACGTGTAGTTCAGGGGTGTCCAATCCGTGGCCCACCGGCACCGAGTCTTTTTGAGATACCCCATGGGCCCATCCTATAGTTTCAATTCCTTATTTTTTATACAGAGCTTATTCCATGTACATTTAAAAAGCACGTAATCCTAATTAATATATACAATAGGTACTCTCACGGTGGGGAAACTTAGTCCAGCTAAGATAAGTTTTGGGTAGTTGACGGAGGCTTGAGCGGGCTGACTGAGCTTCTGATATTCTGTATTGTGGCGCTAAGATTTGAAATATTAATTTTGTTATTTATAATATGGTTAGTAAATTGTATAGGCAATGATTAGGCCTATGTTGTAATTGCGATTCATCTATTAGCTTTAATTTCACGTGTAATGATGGGTAGGCAGACATGTTGTGTTGTATCGATCAAACAGGAAATTGGCTCCTCTCAGCCTCCGTCACTAACAAATTAGCCGAATGTGGATAAAAAAGCGTTAAGATTATAGTAACGTGAGCACCCCGAATGTATATAAAATTGATGAAAGCCAGGCATGAAAAAACATGTGACTTGTATACATGTATATACTGTAAACAGTATGCTTGCAATATGAGCAGAGGGGAGTGTTGATCCACCGTTCAATTTTGATATTGGTTTATGACACACAACTAAAAATGGTTGAACACCCCTAGTCCCACTTGCTCTTAACTAACCATTTGCTTTTGGGCAGAGTGCTCGCCAAAATTGCTGAACATGTGGTGGCATGGCGACTTTGTGGCTTATATGACACGTTGCATGAGGCGATCCTCCTATTAATTTGCATGTACATGCCTCGTGCACAAATCATTCGCTGCAAAGTCGCCATATCACCACATGCTCACCAATTTTGTTGACACCCTGTCTTAGATGGCCTTATATTCTGCTTTGAAACTTTTCTGGACTTTCTACAATTCCGCTAGCTTTTTATCAGGATGGTTTTAGGAAATGGTTTTAACATTAAAATTTACTCCCTTAAGTGAACACGCTCCGTATATTCTACGAAATCGGAAATGCACCAAAGTATTCGCAAAATTGCATTAAGGAGACTTTCTGGTATTAAGAATGAGGCGAAAGCATATGCAAAATTTCCGTTTTAAATTAATTATTTGAGTTTGACTATATACACTTCAAAAATTTGTTTCGCTAATTGCATTATATGCAAAGGCATAAAAGACAAATGAGAGAAAATAAAGCAAGAATCTTTTTGAGTTGTTTATATAATTCATTAAATAACCAAAGAAATTGAAGGCTGGCACAAAATTCAATTTAACCTCTCTGGGGAAAATATAATATCATTGTATTAATATTTCAAGAGGGAATAAATTCGAATGATATTATATAATAGTATTGCATAACAGCACTGCAGGATTTCCGAATCGCTGTGGTTATATAGGTTAGGTCGGAAAAAAATGAATTTTTATATCTTGCTGTTATGATTACAATAAATAATCGAATAGTTTTGTTATATTATTTTGATTTATTTACAGGGAGAATAAATGCCAAAGTTCTTGTATTGTTCGTAAATAGTAAAGAGCAAAGGTAAATCGGTTCGTTGATAACTAAATGTATCAACGTAAATTTTCAGTTATTGTACAGTATTCGGATATTAAATAACAATATTACATTGGTAACTCCCACACTTTAAGAGAATAAAACATGCACAAAACTTTTGTGCAGTAGAGCACATTAATTTTTTATAAGTAATCATGTAGTTTCACCACGCATTCAGAATTCCAACCATATCATCTTCTAATATAATTTGATCTTACTCTAAAATGTTTACAATCGCTTCTTAACTTCTATAATTTATAAATCGATAAACGAAAAGGATAGATATATGTACAGTGGAATTCGCTTATAACGATGCCGGATACAGCGATATTCCGGATATAACGATTCCGAGCAATGTGTTCAGTTTATCTGTTTTCTTATATACAGTAATTTTGTTTGGATACTGCTATGTCAAATATAGCGATACTATTTTGAAACGAAAAATGATCCTTTCATTCACCTATAACGATTTTCCGAGATTTCCTCCCCTTTTAATACCATACCGAAATGATTTATAATCTTAAAGTTGTGTTGCATTTTTATCTTAAATCTTATTATAATTTTTTTTAGTTATCTGACGAACCATTTTTCGTATTTTCTATTAAATTTAAGTCAAATTCAATAATTACATTTATATATTTCACTGCTGATATTTGTTTTAATTTCGAAATTTAGAAATAGATGAAATTACAAACTTTAAAATGTATCTATATTTTTGAATAATTGTTGTTTTCAATATTGGTATACAAGATTTATACTTTTTCCGTGCAGATAGATAAACATTTTCACTATTTTGTGTTATAAAAAAGTTTTAAATTTCTCTTTAATTTCTAGCAAGTTTATCTGTACCAAACCGCTTAATTAATTACTATTCTGTACGATTGGTTTTTCAGTCATAAATTACGTAAAATACGTAAATTACGTAAAAAAAAAAATACGTAAATTAGTTTTAAAGTTGTTTAGAGGTACATGACATGTATGTAAACCTATATAATAAATCCGGATATAACGATCTGATTTAGTAGGTCCCTCGAATATCGTTATAAGCGAATTCTACTGTAGCTACACACTAAAACGTTGGGTTAAAATTTAACCCAATATTGAGTGCTATAGAAGCATGCCAACATTGGGTTGAATTTAAGTGTAACATGCAGCCAAATGTTGGGATTTTGGTTAAAATATGCCCAGAATTGGGTAACTGTTAGATTTGTGTTATTTATATTAGTTACCCAATTATGAGTTGATTATAAAAAACACAAACCTCACATTTACCCAATTCTGGGCATATTTTAACCAAAACCTGTGATAATAACTGTGACCCAACGTTGGATAGCTTTAACCCAACGTTTGGTTGTTACACTTAAATTCAGCCCAATGGTAACTCAATGTCCATATAACACTCAATATTGGGTTGAATTTTAACCCAAAACGTTTTCAGTGTGTAACAACATATACTATGTACATCCAAAAAGGGTTCAAATATAAGTATATTTTGAAATGTAGCCAGCAGCATCACAAAGATCATTGCTATAAAGCTGGCAATAAATTTTCTTCCCATCTCATTTTCATTTTTTTTGAATTTATGTTTGTGACAGGTTAACGATTAGTCCATCGAATGTGAAAAATGCAAACTCTCCAGGCGTTATGTTCTCACATCTATCATTGGAAACATTTCCATCGCGTTAACGTGCCCTTCGGTCTATTCGCCCCAAGGATGCCATAAGGATGTGGTGTATTTGTTAAAACTGGGGCACATTGATCAGAGCGCCATCTCTCGGGGATTAATGGTGGGTTTCTCCTCGGCAACATGCAAGGTGGTTCTTGTTTCTCGGTGGCAAATTTGTGTCAATTGAGACGAGGAATGCGTCGAGTGGAAGGGCACTTAATGTTTCCTATTTTGAGCTCTTAATATTTCGCGATTATTATTGATCTTTTTTTTTTCCGGTCGAATGTAGGTTAGTAGTGCAATGAACACTTCCGTCTGACATTGCCGAATTGAGGACGAGCGCTTTGTCAAAAGGCCCCTTTGCTGCTCTGGGATTGGTCCTTTTCCTCTTACGTCTCAACACGCGGCCACTCTCACTCTCTCCCAAAAATTTATTACTTTAACCTAGAAACATTTCACGCAATGAAAACCGTGCTGATTTGCATGTGCCGGGGAATATGGGACCTCTGTGATAGGAATGCTCAAGAAGGGGTAACCTACATTTTTGCAATAGACGAATGGACACCTTTGAATATTCAAAGAACACTTTTTTTTTTGAAGATGCTTCGTAAATTGCATTCATGGGACGTGTTTAATGCTGAATATTTTCCTATTTACTAAAAATGTTGCATAAAGCTGTTTATCGAGCACGTTTTATGGCCTCGGTTATGCGGCAAAAATTACTAGGACATTTGGCGAACTGAATGAAATGACATTGATATCAAGTTATTAATGACACTTCCGTAAGATGGGGGTCAAACCACGAGCAAATATTATGGGATTTCCCCTCTATCATATCGAAAACATCAATGTTTTCAATGTAATGTGCATAGTAGGGAATGCTGTCGCGACTGTCTGGGGGTGAATTGACACCAAATATGTCGACAGATTGCTTCAGTTCTGCACATTTTTTACCATGGGGTAACAGCTAGGGGTATGGAATGATGAGGTGAATTAAATGGGTCAGAAAAAAATGGGAACTAATTAAAAATATTTCATTTGAGTACAAATGTAAGAATCGATATAACGACGTCTCTGGGTGCGTTTTAACGCACTTAAACGTACACTTTGTAAAATTGATTTGATGAGTTTGAGAACCATCACCGGTGAGCCATTTGTATTGGATTTATGAACACTTTAAATTCTTATATTGGCAATTTGCGTGATTTGAAAGCCATCCTAATGGTGTTTAGATGCGATCATAAATTAACTAGCTTGATTCATCAGTTTCACTACAGCAGCCTTTCGGGACTGTTTTACTAGTCTTTTCGTTGCTTTATGTTCCGCATAGGGTACTCTATTCAGATTGGGCTTACATTGGGTGTTTAGATTCGTGTTTTACTTATTTGTGTGGCAATGTCATGTTCTTCTACTGCCTTCATAAACACCAAAAAAAAAATCTCAATGAATCTGCTCCATGGAATTTAAAATGCTCTCCAAAGAGCCTTGCATAATTCAACGTATCAAAGATTCTGTAAAGAGCCTTGCAGAATCTCACGACTCAAAGTCTCCGAAAAGCCTTGCATAATCTCACGCCTCAAATACTACAAAGATCAGTGTATATATAGTCTCACGTCTCATAGATTTTCCAAAGAGACTTCCATAATCTCACGTCTCAAAGACTCTCCAAAAAGTCTTGGATAACCCCACGTCTCAAAGCCTCCCCAAAAAGCCTTGCATAATCTCACGTCTCAAAGACTCTTGCATAACCCCACGTCTCAAAGCCTCCCCAAAAAGCCTTGCATAATCTCACGTCGCAAAGACTCTACAAAGAGCTTTGCATAATCCCACGTGCAAAATATGACGAAATTTGAATATTTACTTACATGAGTAAGATACTGTGTCTGGCACTTCTTCGTACACTGGCTCGCCGATTTGTTCGTACAGATCATCGCTGGAATAATCCAAGGAGTTTCGGTTGGGGTCATCATCTTCTTCGGACACGTCTTCCACCGGAATGGGAGGCAATGGCTACACAAATATTAATTTGTTTGAAAGTTACGTGGAAAATACTTATGCGAGTAATTTTCAGCGGTGGTGCGCGATAAGCCCTTACTTACCTTATTATAATCATTACATTCTGTTATTTTGTGTTCGGGCGACGACAGTCCATCTGTGTAAAGCTCTTCTTCGGATGTCCATCCCGGGGATCCATTCCCACCTCCTGAACTCTCGCTTCCCGGCGTTTCCGGCGCAATCGTCCTCCTATTATCCATGTGCAGACTGCAAAGGTGTTTTCCATTAAAGGCTGCTGGCCTAGGCAAGAACTTTGGCGTTGACCTCTGCTTTGCGATGTCTGGAGGAGGTCCACCAATGGTCACTTTTGGCGTGCGGTCGTTGTTCCATCTCTGGGTCTCATTGGCGTAAACCGGTAGCAGTTGCAGCTGATTTTGACTGACGTTCTTGGAGACGTATTTTTTATTGGACTCCGAAGGTGAATTCAGATTGTTGGTGCTGATGAAACTGGTCAGTTTGGCTGTAGCCAGGGTCTGGAAGGAATTGCTCCGACTAGGAATGGGCCTCGTTCGAAGATCGGTCCCTGTGTCCTGCTCTGTCCAAGGGGCCACTTGGCGTTCCGATTGGCTTCGTCTTAAGTTTGACTTTCTCTGTTCTGAAACGTTGTAAGAATAGAAAAGGCACTCTGGTTAAGTGACTGTTAAAGTCATGGAGGAACGTGATTGGCCAAAGAGGCTTTAAGGTCAGACATGCTTGCCCCTGATCGTAACTTGGGCAATCAGTGCTAGCTTTGGTGCCCAGCACGTATGCAAGCTTTCAAGGATGATTGCTATTCGGAGCATCCGATTTGGCAAGATGCCAAACGGAAATTCAAGTTGCCTTCTTTGGACTTTAGATGGCGCATCAGCTACCACACTTCCAGAATTGCTAACCATGACGTGTGTTTATACTTGTATATACTCATTATGAACTGGTTATCACATTCGGGATATTCGAGTAGCCAAGGGAGGAGACAAAATTAACATAGCGAATAGATAATTTTATTGGAGCTATTCAACCAAAACGGCTAGATAACTATTATTTCAAACGGGAATCTTATTAGGAAGTGAATAAGATAACCAGACAAGTGTATACGTCAATAACGTTATCTAACTGTTTATGCTGATTCTGTCACAGTTACTTTTATTGGCCAATTTGGATGTTGATGTTGTGATTAAGGGGAAATTTGTCTTTGAATGTTTAATTTAAAAGTAATGATACAACGGGTCGCAAACTCTAAACAATAGCCCCGTTCACAAATTCTATCTTGTCTTAGATGAAATAAAATAGGACAAATTCTTTAAATTATATTGCAGGCGAGTGACGTCATTTCAGCGGATCTACAGTAGGTTCCTTTATGCGAGCGCTATTAAGCACAAGCCGGCAACGCTTTTCCCGCGTAATTAGATGCGCGCATGAACAGTACATGCGCACATTTAATTATGCGGGAAAAGCATGGCCGGCTTGTTCTTAACTGCGCTCGCGTGAAGGAGACCACTGTATATCTATCCGCAATCTTGTGGTTCTTTGTTTTGACGTGGCTGAAATGTAAAAAGTCAAATGCCCCTAATCAACTTACAAATATGGCGCTTTATCTAAGCCCCAGGTCACTATATGCTGGAAACGCGCGTTTGGCTAGCCTCAAACAGGGCAACGAATTTAATTTAAATTCTTGAATTATAAAAACATTAATATCTCGTGCACAAATTCTTTTTTAATTAAAAACCTTGTTTGAAGCTAGCCAAACGCGCGTTTCTAGCCTCAAACAGGGCATCGAATTTAATTCAAATTCTAAAATTATAAAATTTGCACATTAATAACTCGCGTGAAAATTCGTTTTTAATTAAAAGCCTTGTTTGAGGCTAGTCAAACGCGCGTTTTCAGCCTAGTGTGGCCTGGATCTAAATGTTACCAACCGGTGGCATTCAGAATACATTGCTTCACTATCATTTATGGTATTCAAAAGTCTGCTATTTAATCCTCTTTAAATTTGGTATTGTCTCACCCAAGCATGACTTCCCATCTAACCATACAAAAACAATTTTAACAGCTATAATGGCTATAAAAAATTAAAGTGGCACTGACTTTTTAGCCACCCTGTGGGATGAAGGCAATCCTTAGATAACGTTCTACTGTAAACACTGTCCCAGATTCTATACCAAACTTGTGTCTCATTTGGGGTCTAATGCAGTTACACCCACTCCATTTTGCATAATCACCGATAAGCCAGGCCACACTAGGCTGGAAACACGCGTTTGGCTAGCCTCAAACAGGACATCGAATTTAATTTAAATTCTAGAATTATAAAATTTGCATATAAATATCTCGTGCGAAAATGCTTTTTTAATTAAAAGCCTTGTTTGAGGCTAGCCAAACGCGCGTTTCCAGCCTAGTGTGGCCTGGGGCTAAACCTACCTCTTGAGGCCGCACTCCGGTTCCTCCTTCTGGAAGCTGCTTTACCTAGGCTGCCATTGTTCATAGGCGGATCTTCTTCCAGACTTTCAGAACTGGACTTAGTCCCGGGATCACGATCTGATAGATTAGGGGAGCTGGTGGGATGTGACCATCGGTCGGAAGAGGAGACAGGTGCTGGACGTTCGTGGTCTGGACTCTCACTGGACACGGAGATTCCGTCGTGATACAAGTCTTCCAGAGAATCCAAGTCTTCCGATGAGTCCGCAGGCAGTATTTGTGAATCGCCCTCGCCGCTTATCAACGATTGATCCGGTTCCAGATCCGAGTTGGTGGACGTCCGGTTCGACAGGAAGTGCACGTGCTTCTTCTGTTTTTGCCTTATATCCACAGTGCCGTTGACGGAAGAGGCCATGTAGGTGTCGCTGCTATCTGCTTCTGAGGAGGACTCGTTGGCCTTCTTCAGAATGGGCTTAAGGTAGGCCGGAAGATCGCTGAAGTTGATTTTTAGGTTCAAGCGGCTTGCAGATGGCGTTTGAATTGGAGGAGGAGGTGGTGGTGGACGTGGACAAGGATGCTGACCAATGGTGATGACAGTTTGTCTCGCTGTTTGGGCCTCTTCCGGTTCGCTCTCTGCTTCAGAAGGTGGTGAATCCTCAACGGTCACGATTTTTGTCGTGGAAGCACCGATCGTGATCGTGGTCTTGTGCCTTTCCCCAATCGTGGGTTTTTCCAACACTTGTCGAGGTTCAGGAATGTTTTTGTCAAGTGCATCCTCGACGGCCATTTTGTTTTTACCGAAAGACTGGAACTGGAGTGGAGGTCCATTGCGTGGCTTGTTACTGACATGACGGACGGGCACAGGAGGGGGTGGACTTTTGGCGGGGGCAAAGGATGGGATGGGTGCCCTTTGGTGACTGTTTTGGGGGGTCAAAGTTCCTCGCACTGTCCCGAAAAGTCGGATGCGTTGACCTCCTAACGAAATGTCCGCCACGTCGTCGTCTTCCACCCACTCGTCTTCAGGATTTAATCCTTGGGGATAGCCTTTGTACGTTCCGTTTGGACCTGGAAAGTAAATGAACATGAATGTTGTGAAAACTATTTTATACATTGTGGTCCAGTTATCACGTTCAATTCAATTCAATTTCTTACCCTGCAATCAGCATGTAGTATGCCATGTGGCAGGGGGCAAAGTGCCAGAATTTT
>JAQGCC010003159.1:0-16091 GCA_034698905.1 Xestoiulus laeticollis
GTGTATGGCGTTTTAACACGTGTTTATACTGATTCAAGTTACATATGAACATACAATGTATACACGTATGCATCATAAAACGTGTAAAGTTATCACAAAAAAAACATGTAAAAATTGCTAAATGGCTAAAACATGTATTTAACATGTGCATGGCTTTTTAACACGTGTTTATACTGATTCAAGTTACATATGTACAAACAATGTATATACACGTATGCATCATAGAAACATGTAAAACTTGATAAAAACATACAAAATGGTTAAAAAAACCTATAAAAATCGACTGTTCTGAGCGCTCCCTGGTGGCTGTTTTTTCACCTAAAGTCTGTGTCGTCACACCTAGCGTGTAACCATGACATAATTATGCACAACGGCGCTCCCCCCAGCAGAGGGTCAAAATTAAGGGGGTCAAGGTGGGGTGCCACCACACTCTGATATGATAATTTCCCAATTTTAAAGACTTTAAATTTGGCCAATTAAAAGTGATTCCTTTAAATGACACAACATTAGGCCTAGCTGACATGTTTGCAACGTGTTATAAATCATGCACGCGGATGACCGTTACGCCCTCTGGTGGTGGCGCTCCTGCAGGCGTTTATATACCTTTCATGGACCCTAATGATGATGAATTGGATGCCTCACATATAAATCCTATATATGTTATTTCAGTCCGAATTCAGAAGCGCCGTAACACATTTGACCTAAAGCTACCCAACAGAGGGCGCTACCGGACAAATCGTTCTAATCTGTGCTATGTGTTTCACTTTAGAACGTTCTACGTGTTGCGTTCTGAAGAGTTAAAAACATGCTAAAGGGTTTTATTATGATGAATATGTTTAGCAGTGATATGTCATAAAAAACATGTGTTTAGCATGTAAAATGCTAGAAACATTCCAAACATCATGTATTTAAGAAACATGCTAAACATTCTAGTTAGAGACGTGCTAAACATATCATAGTTATAAATATGCTAAGCATTACAATGAGAAACATGCTAAACATTATAATTATAAGCATACTAAATAGCTAGTGTAGTTTTAAGCATGCTAAACAGTGTATAGTTATGGGAACATGCTAAACTTTATACATTTAAAAAACATGCTAAAGATTATAGTTAGGAACGTGCTAAATATTATATTTAGGAACATGCTAAACAGTATAGTTTTAAACATGCTAAATGTTACAGTTACAAACATGCTATATATTATAGTTAGGAACATGCTAAATAATATATATTTAAGAAACATGCTAAAGATTATAGTTAGGAACATTCTAAAGATTACAGAAACGAACATGCTAAACAGAATAGTCATAAACATGCTAAATGTTACAGTTAGGAACATGCTAAAGATTATAGTTAGGAACATGCTAAAGATTACAGAAACGAACATGCTAAACAAAATACAGTTATAAACACGCTAAATGTTAAAGTTACAAACATGCTAAATATTAAAGTTACAAACATGCTAAATATTATAT
The DNA here is from genome assembly GCA_034698905.1 of Xestoiulus laeticollis. Taxonomy (NCBI): domain Eukaryota; kingdom Metazoa; phylum Arthropoda; class Diplopoda; order Julida; family Julidae; genus Xestoiulus; species Xestoiulus laeticollis. The sequence continues at coordinate 1,480 of JAQGCC010003159.1, forward strand.
TTAGGAACATGCTAAACACACATTTAGGAAAATGCTAAACATACATTTAATAAACATGCTAAACGTTAGTTCCAGACATGCTAAATATTAAAGTTAGAAACATGCTAAATATTATATTTAGGAACATACTAAATAATATAGCTATAGGAACATGCTAAACATACATTTAAGTAGTATAGTCCTATACTAAACATTATAGTTAGAAACATGCTAAATGTTACAGTTACAAACATGCTAAATATTATATTTAGGAACATGCTAAACAACATAGCTAGGAACATGCTAAACATACAATTAAGTAGTATAGTCCATTACTAAATTTAACATTATAGTTATATAAACATGCTAAACATTGCTAAACATGCTAACATTAAACATTTAAGAAACATGCAAAACACTTAAATGTTTAGAATGTATCTAACAATAAAATTTTAGCATGTTTTTAACTATACTGTTTAGACATGCTAAACATAATATTTACAAACATGCTAAACGTTACATGCTAAAAATTATATATAGTTAGAAATGTGCTAAATATTATAGTTATATCGTACGTGATAAACATTCATATGACACAATTGTTGTTGTTTTATGAAACAAAACCTCAAGAGTATAAAAACATGTTTTTAACATGTCAAAATATATTTACAGAATACAACAAAGGGCATTTTTAGGATAACTTTTTTTCTTAAATATTTGTAAAAAAAACCCATTTAAGAATTTTAGGAGGGTCCTTGAAAACACAAGCTATCATTATATGAAGATAAGACATGTCTGACAGTATCGCACCCCTTGATTTTTACCCCCAAAATCATGTTTTTTTTTTAAGATTTAGACACCTAGCTTTTTAAAATTAATATTTTACCTTAAAAGTAGGCATGTAGCCTGCCCATACACGCGAGTGGGCATGCATGGAGCGCCTCATGTGGGGATAAATTTATAATATACACTGCATGTACATGACATATCACCACCCACAAGGCCTAATACAAGATGCCGCATTTATAGATTATTTTAACATGGGACCGAATGCATTGGATGCAAGTGTAAAATGGCCCCTAAAATCGAACTATGCATTTCATGACGTCAAAATTGCATGGGTTTAATCCACACCTAATTCTACCTTATTTTAATACCACCCACTACGAAATGTGAATCCTAACTAGGGACCCAATGCATTGGATGCAAGTGTAAAATGGCCCCTAAAATCGAACGATGCATTTCATGACGTCAAAATTGCATGGGTTTAATCCACACCTAATTCCCCCTTATTTTAATACCACCCACTACGAAATGTGAATCCTAACTATTGACCCAATGCATTGAATGCAAGTTGAAAATGGCCCCTACAATAGAAAGAGACATTTCATGACTTAAAAATTTCAGGGGCTAAATCCACACCTAATTCCCCCTTATTTTAATACCACCCACTACGAAATGTGAATCCTAACTAGGGACCCAATGCATTGGATGCAAGTTGAAAATGGCCCCTAAAATAGAAAGAGACATTTAATGACTTAAAAATTGCATGGGTTTAATCCACACCTAATTCCCCCTTATTTTAATACCACCCACTACGAAATGTGAATCCTAACTAGGGACCCAATGCATTGTATGCAAGTTGAAAATGGCCCCAAAAATCGTAGGATACATCTTAACCCATCAAAATTTCATGGGGTTTAATCCACCCCTAATTCCCCCTCAAGTTATCACCCGCCTACGAAATTGAATCCTAACTAAGGACCGGATGCGTTAGATGCTATAGAATTAAACAAAATCTCGTTGTTATATTAATTTTAACATGGGACCGAATGCATTCGATGCAAGTGCAAAAGTGCCCCTAAAATCGAACTAGAGATTTCAGCCCATAAAAATTTCATGGGTTTTAATCCACACATAATTTCCTTTCATTCTAATGCCCCACTACAAAATGTGAATATCCTAACTAAGGACCGAATGCATTGGATGCAAGTGTAAAATGGCCCCTAAAATCGAAAAAAAACATGTTAGCCCATCAAAATTTCAGGGTTTTTAATCCACCCCTAATTCCCCCTAATTTTAATACCTCCCTACGAAATGTGCATCCTAACCATGGTCCGAATGCATTGGAATCAAGTTTAAAACGTCCAGTAAAAATCGAAATTTGGGGGTTTTGAACCACCCTTAATTCCCCCTCGGTTCCTTACCCCCACCCTGCATCCTTCGTAAATGTGCACCCTCATAAACGAGGGTGTTATTACGAGGGTCTAGCGGAGACTGACCAAAAAGGAGACACTAAGAAATGGTTCAAAATCTATCTCAATAGCCAGACTTAGGGGGGCCAAAATTGGGTTAAAAAAAAAGCCGAAAAGTGGTGGAAAAAAAGGGGGCGCTGAGGCTATTTCCCCTCCCTGATTACAGGTGAGTTGCCGAACGCCCAATCACAGATAGGACTATCCTGTGTAATTTCCAAGACTTTTCAAGCAAACGTGCAACGGCAGCCTTATCATTATTATATATTATTATTATTTTAACAACAACCTAGTTTTTAGACGATTCCTAGTCTGCAAAACCAAACTTTTTTTTTTTAACAACCTCCAAAATATAGGCCTAACGATGTGACCGTGTTATTTTAGTTGCATAAGGGGCCAATGTCCATCAAGTAACCTCTTTGAGAAACCAAGCAGAGGTCCTTGAAATTTCAATGTTTTCCACAGAAATCAAAATTTAAAATTCAAGTCTTTGAAAATTTACCCTTATATCATTATAAACGAATAAATTCAATAATATGACATTATATGATTTAACAATTTCTAGTATTTTGCTCAATGAAGGTGTTTTAGGACCCAAATGTTTTGGGACTTGTAATATTTTGCAAATAAAAACCATGAATTCATGGTTAAATTTTTTTCATGTCATTTACATTATATACATTTAAATTTTAATTCAAGTAAATACATTTTTAATTAGGAAGTTAACGAATAGTGCATATATACATGTATACGTGAATTATGCGTGTAGACAAAAATGACTTTTGATTAAAACGTGTGAAAAACATGTCAATTTATATGTACTAATGATATTTCCTTATTTCTATTGATTATATGGCTATAAGCCAGCAATATTTTAATGAATTTTGGATTATCTATATATTACTGCATGACTATATTTCAAAATGCATTTAATATATTCATGTGTTGAATTTCCCTGACTATATAAAACAAAAGAATTGACTTTTTCAAAACTTCTCAAAATAAAACACTTTTCCCTGACTTTTACAAAATAAATCACTTTTCCCTGATTTCTCAAAATAAATCACTTTTCCCTGACTATCCAAGTCTGCAATTTCAATGCATAACAAATCCAGGTCAATTTATATGTATAATGATCCATATTTCTAGATTCTGGCTATAAGCATGGCATAATTTAATGACTTTTGGATTAAGTAATGTAAATATAACTGCATGGCTATATGTAAAAATACAATTATTATCTGCATGTGTTGTATTTCCCTGACTATATAAAACAAAAGAATTCACTTTTCCCCGACTTTTACAAAATAAATAACTTTCTCATAACTCTTATCACTTTTCCATGACTATTCCAAGTATTCAAATTCCCTGCCTAATAAATTAATCCAGGTTTTCCATGCAGGTTTGTGATAACCCTGCAGTGTGATTCACAAAAAAAAAATTCACTAAAAATTTCAAATATGGCCCTTAATTGTTACGATACAAGTCTTATATAAATAATTTATTTAAAGGGCCCTTTTATACATAGTATTTTGCTGAGAATATATATATATATATATATATATAACATAACAAAGGGCATGAAGAAATCCAAATTAATATATAATGTTTTGTTCAAATGAATTTAAATAATTATAAAATTTAATTATAGACATGTTATAAGGGCCCATTCATATATAATTTACATGTTTGAAAAACACTGCTATTTTTATATTTCAGAACGGACCTGTACATTTACAGTTAGGTTTATGTTTAGGACCATGCACTTTAAATTAATGTATTGGCAAAAAACATTGAATATATATATGCATACAAAATTATTTACACATAATGAATATATAAAATAATGTTTATGATGTTTTACAAATTACTATATATATGCTCGACATGTTAAAAACATGTTATTTGAATAGCACACATGTCATGTTAAAAATCCATGGAATTATTAAAAATACAAATATTCTGTCACTCGTGTAAAATTGTTTAAAAGATTTTCAATCATATATAGACTAATATTGATAAAAATCAGTAAAACGAAGATATATCTTATGTGACACCTTGTACGTGACCACATGCACGTGACCCCTTGCACGCGATTCCATGCACGTGGTCCCATGCACGCGATCCCATGCACGTGGTCCCATGCACGTGGTCCCATGCATGTGGTCCCATGCACGTGACTCCATGCATGTAGTCCTATCATGTTATAATGTGGAAATGATTAAATTTAGGCTTAAATTTGGCTTAAATTTTAAAGTTTCGGTTAAAATTGTTATCCGAAATTCCGTATCAATGTTTAATTTGAAGAATACAATATGATATAAATTTATAATATAAAATAAAATGTATTAAAAATGTTAGGGTTAAAACTAGCCCCTTGATATGGGCAATCCATGCTTGCATGGCTGTTAGGCTTATTGCTAATGCATGGACCTCAAGGCGAAATATTTGGTAAAAAGCCCATATAAATATTCAAAGTCCTTTTATAAGCTTAGGATTTTATTAAAATTAATCTTTATGTAATATAATCAGTTTACTAATTTCATTTTTATATAAATATCTACAAAATTAATTAGGTTTCGATTAAAACATTAAAATGCATGTTAAAGACCCAAATGCATACACATTTTATAACGGTATGCATGTCATGCATTGATGTAATTATAATTTGATTATAAATTAATGTAATTTAATTAATTAATAACAATTAATTGCTATAATATTTCAAAATTTTAGATAATAGTAAATTAGACAGTATTAACATGAAATTTCTATTAAAACGTTTAATTTTTAGAAAATGCATACATTTTATAGGCTTTATAATTTTCTTAATATAAAAATAATATAAGAAGAACTGATTAATTTCTAATTAAACTTGGATTAATTAATCGTGGTTATAACCAACGATAAACGTTAGGGCCTCTATATTATATTTTTGTAAAATCTATATATTTATAAAAATACTTTATATCTATAAAATGTAATTCAATATTTTTAATATAAACTTAATAATTGAACTAATTAAATTAATAGTGATTATAAATTGAATTTTAGCTTAATTGGTGCATGCACGTGCTATTATAGTAGCCTTTAAACTGTAGTTTAAAGGCTACGGCTTTCAATAAAGGCTTATACATAAACCAAATAATAAATAAAAATATTAAATATAAGCCTATATAATTATAATAAAAAAAACACGTGCAATTACTCAAAAAATTCAAATAAAATTACAAATTTATGTTTGCAAATTACGAAAAGATTTCAAATTAAAGTGAAATTTCTACGAAAAAATACACATTGAAAACTAAATTCTGACATGAGGGTCCTTAACAATTTCTCGATCACGAAATACGTATCATTATATAAAAAAATATATAAAAATCTTACTTGTCATATAAAGTGTTTCCATTCACATGTAAAATTCATGGTAAAATAAAAATCCAGTATGAGTTAGTCGCAGTCAAAATTTAAAATGGTTAAAAAGCGAGCATATTCTTTGATAAACTGCTATGCAAGGTTTCCCTTTGATAGCCCCGGGGTCTATTAGAGACACGTAGAAAACATGGCTATGAATTATGGGCGAGCATTGGAGCTTACGGGGGAAAAAAACTTATAATATACGATTGCAATTAATATAACGTATAAATTTTCATTATCTAAAAGTCATGATGATGGGTCAAAAATTTAGTGGAAAAAATTATATAATAAACAATATTTGATTTGAGATTAAGGGGATTTTTAGCTTTTCTCAGAAATTTCAAATATAATTTAAATAATATTTATTTTGTAATTATCCTTGTGTATTATATTGTTGTTGTTTTAATATTCACTGGTCACGCATTTTGGATGATTAATATAAAAATGCCCTTAATTTTTAAAAAAAATTGTTTATTTATTGTGTCTCATTATTATTTCTATTAATTATTAATATGCCGCAGTATGAATCACAAACAAACGTTATATTGTATAATATAAATACAATACCAATGCTGCAGTATATATATATATATATATATATTTTCCCAAACACATGAAAATTACATTGTACATGTATATGACATGAGTTAAAACATGTAAATATTAGCTTTTATCTTTAAGGAGCAATATATAAATATACAGTGAATTTTATAATATGTTATATGTCTGCTATAACACAAAATAGCAAGCCATGTGACTGCTACATGTATACATGTTGTAAGGTTGATTCATGTGTAAATGTTGATTCATGTTCAATATATTGAACATGAATCAACATTTACATGAAAAATTCAAAAAATATACATGTGTATATATCAAGCATATATGTATTTTGTAAAAAATATCATGGTTATACAAAATTGTCATCGAAGATGTTAGATTTATGTAATGCCCATTACAGCACTTAAACTTCTAAAACATGAAACATGTAAAACATGTTACTTATATACTGTTCTATGCATCTTATTTAATTATATATAATGCAGACATTTAACATGTCATGACCTAAAACGTCTCTTAAATGTAAACATCTACTACATGTATACATGTACTTATAAAACCTATTATACATGTACTTATAACACTTATTATACATGTACTTCTAACACTTATACTAAACATGTATACCTATTAAACCCATGCACATGTTCAAAAAATAGGACCAAATAGTATAAAATCCAAATTATTAAAATCTATATTTCATGTTCCCCAATCTGGCATTATCCGAAATACACTATATATATATAACATGTACACATGCTTGAACACACATTTTATATGTTCTAAGCAATATATAACATGTAAGAGACATAACATGTTATAAAAACCCATTCAGAATAATTTTTCTGTAATCAAAATTTAAAATAACTTTCAGCACATGTGCAAACGTATTACATCAATACAAATACTCACAAACGTGTAAAAGTCAGCAAGGAACATGTTGTGAACATGGTGGGAGCATGTTGAAAAACCTTAGTTGGCAAAAACAAGTTCTCAAAAACATGTAAAATTAGCAAGGAGAATGAGTAGAACATGTTGCGAACATGGTGGGAACATGTAAGAAAACCTTAGTTCAATCAAATATGGCAACAAAAATGTGGCATTGTGTATACACCAACCAAAATTACACAAGTTCTCAAAAACGTGTAAAAATCAGCAAGGAACATGACTAGAACATGTCGTGAACATGTCGAAAACCTAAGGGCAATCATACTCAACCTATTTAAATCTGAAATGTGGCAACGTATTACACCAACCCAAATTACTTTAGTAGTATTGGTCACCCGACTGGCGTAAAGTGGGTGGTGGTTCCCACCCAACGGAAACCACCACCCACTTTACGCCAGTCGGGTGACCAATACTAATACTATATACTTACTTTCAACTTTAGCGCATGTGCAAACGTGTTATATCAGCACAAGTTCTCAAAAAGATGTATAATTAGCAAGGAAATTGTGTAGAACATGTTGCGAACATGGTAGGAACATATAAGAAAACCTTAGTTCAATCAAATTTGGCAACAAAAATGTGGCAATGTGTATACACCAACAAAAATTACCCAATTAATTTCTCAAAAACGTGTAAAAATCAGGAAGAAACATGGCTAGCACATGTTGCGAACATGTCGTGAACATTTCGAAAACCTAAGGGCAATCATGTTCGATCTATATAAATCTGAAATGTGGCAATGTATTACACTAAACCCAAATTACACAATTTCTCAAAAACGTGTAAAAATCAGTAACGAGTGCATGTATAGAACATGTAAAGAACGTGTGGAAGACCTAAGGGCAATCATGATCGAGCAATAAATGTGAAGTCTTAAAAGACCTAAATCATGACAACTTTCCATCTTTTCTAAAGAAGCCCTTTCAAATAAATTACAATATGTCAAAACAGCTGAAAACAGGGTCTTATTAGAAGCAATAGCTGTCTACTCTACAGCTAAGTTGTAAATTTAGGTATAGTAAAAATGTAATAAAAATATATATATATATATGGGACCCTTTTTTAGCATTGGAAGGGCGGAGAGAGGCCCCAGGGAATTGCAGCGCCCTCTGGATGGAAATAAAACATTATCGAGCGCATCATCGTTAGCATTATCCTAAATCATGATGAAAAACGTCGTTTAAGATTTTTTCGGTAGCCATTCATAACGTCTAATTATAAGTTTTAAAAAGCCAAATGCATTCACTGATTAATGACTGAATCTATTGTTTTTCCTGAATTATTGCAGGATTGCCCCAGGGACTATATACACTATGGAGAATACAACGTACATCTGACACCAGGTGGCGTGAACAACCCTATGGCAGTTATTGCATGGTATATGTTCTCTGAATAGATTGCATTATACAGGTCACGGTATCTATCCGTGCAAACAATAATCAAATTGCTTAATATTAAGCGGACAAATTCCTGCATTGCAGGGAAGATAAATGACGAGTGGACGAATTGCGTGACCTCGCCACATTTAAAACAGTGCAGTTACGATTTGACCACTGAATGGAGAAAATCAGATGGAGAAAAACGTAAATTATATATAGCTTGTCCTGAACGAAATCGAAATAAGACAAAATCCTGGGAGGATGATATAACATGCCATGTGGACGAAAAGCGTGACCTCGCCACGTGCAGGTCTGAATAATATGTATACAATGTGGCGCATTTTAAAAACATGGTGCTAGCACATGTTAAAAAAATTCTACAATATACATGTATCTTATAGTGGAGCTTATACAAAACGTTAAAAAGCATATCTGCATAAAACAATACAACGTGATTAGCCTATGCACAATACATGTTAAAAACATGTTTACATCAAACGTGTAAACAACATGTAAAAAATCAATACAGATCACAACCTTAATTGTGCTCATATCCGAATACTTAATAGGAGCACTCAAGTTCATCATCGTACATCTGCAGATTTCGTAAACAGGCTCGTGCGTTCTAAAAATCTATATCACGTGAGTTCTAAAAATCGATTTTCTTCATATTTTTAGAATCACGTGCGTTCTAGAAGTGGATTTTTAGTTCTAAAAATCGACTTTTAGAACACACGTGAATTTCTTCAAATTTTTAGAATCACGTGCACGTTCTAAAAGTCGATTTTTAGAACTAACAATCGACTTCTAAAGCGTGCACGTGATTCTAAAAACATGAAGAAAATCGATTTTTAGAACTCACGTGATATAGATTTTTTAGAATGCAGGGAACCTGTTTACGAAATAATATGAAATCTTAGAAGTAGGAAGATGAACTTGAGTACCCCTATTATTGGTTTGGATCAATGTCTTTTAACTACATGTTGTATACACGGCCTATAATCAGTGTTTATGCTTGTAAGGGCTGTTATTATCACGTGCTTCCTTAAGACCCTGCCCTAATAATAAGTAGATTACTATGAGGACCTAAAAGGCCTTCCGGTGTATCATTTACAGGATCAGGGTTTGTCAACTTAATTATAGGGCTTTCTTGGAAACCTTTGGGGCAACACTTTCCTACTTTTCAAGAACCTTATTATACCAAATGTCACTTATCCTATCAAAACCTCCCCTGAATGTTTTTTAAAGTTTTTGATTATTATTTACTGCTTGACCCTTCATTGGGTGACCTCTTCAAAAAATTTTTTTTTTAAATTTTGACAATATTTTAAACACGTGCTTTGGGTCATGTAAGATATTAACGTAAATTGTTATTGTAGGACAACAGTGACCAAAATTATTTGAATAAAGTATAATATTATATAAAATACATTAATTTACCATAAACCTGATCGTCATAGAACATGTAGCTTATTTTACATGATTTTCTTATACAACATATACACTATAGTTATGAAAACAGCTTTTAGCATGCCAAGATTACCATGTTTTTAACACGTCACATTGCCTTATACTATAGCTATGTCTTTTAACATGTCACATTTTCTTAATCTCCATTATATTTTTTAAAAAAGCTTTTAACATATGCAAGATTGCCATGTTTATAACATGTCACATTGCAATTGAGATATATAATATGTATTTGGACATTCATCCTTAACATGTTGTCACGTTATATATAGGACTCCACTAACTTTTAACATGTCACATTTTCTTAATCTCCACAAAATTTAGCTTATAACATGCAATACCACCATGTTTTTAACATGTCATATTATCTTATACTATAGCTGAGATATAATGTGCTTCTTAACATGTTTTAACACGTCATGTACATGCATAAGCCTGCACTACTTTTGACTACATGTCACATTTTCTTATACAACATACACTATACATTTTAAAAATGTATAGTGTATGTTGTATCTGATCTCATCTATCACCACCATGTTTTTGACATGTCCTATTGTCCTCTAATGTCCATGGCCATATAAGTTTTTAAGTGCCCTAGCTACAAATGAAGTCATCAACTACATGTACAACATATTCAAATCCAAGTATCATTTAATCGTTACATTAAGCATTACTTAAAAGTTGTAAACCGCCATTAAATGCGCTCGTGCACAGCTAAGGGCCCCTTTATATTTTATAACAATGGCCCCTTACATATTTCGAACGTTGGGTTGCGGCACGTGGCGAAGGGGTAATTGCACAGGGCGCACAAATGAAGGGTCCTTCAGTAATTCCCATCCCCCTTTCCCTTTTTTTTTCCTAACCCTGTTTCTATAAGAGGCAAAAGTGGGATAAGGGGATTTCCCCTCCCTCACCACACGCATTGATTTCCTATGGTAATTACCTCCCCCCCCCCTTTTGTTCTTTGCATTTTCGAGAGTCCATTAAACTGCCATCAAATGGACCATTTGTGCCTCTCTGCCAGAGGGGGTCAATGGGGGCAGCACGTGCAGCACATACGGCGCTAGGGCCTATGGATTTTTTTTTGGATTTTTTCGCTACATTTAATATTCCCTGCATTTTATAGCCGAGTCCATTTTGCAATTCATCGTTTCATTTCTCCATTTCGGGGACCCAATATGCATGGCATAAAAAAAAAATTGATTTATGCATCACAAATGTTGTCATCTATAAAAATAGACACGTGCACGCATGCGCACTTGGATAATTTCCTCCTGCTCATTAGCATATTATATTACGGACATGCCCTTCTATGGCTGGGGATCGATAGCGACACCTAGCGTTCGTTTTTGGCATTATTGTCGTTCCATTCTTGCACATAGATGGCGCTGGATATACACTTGTTTAGAGGACATTAGAACCGCAGCGCCATCTGTGGTTAATTTTTCCTCTATATACCAAGGAAGAATATAATATAGGCCATTATATAGGGACCACATTTAGTCTTTGAATGTCTGTGTAGGGACCATTATCGACCATATGAACACAGATGGCGCTGCACACTTTCAGCAATTGTAACTTACGGAAGCTAAGTTCAACAGCGCCATCTGTGGCAAATTTTCACCTTATCAGGGTAGAATTAGAATTGCTATATGAAAGGGCCATATATATATATAGGGACCATTTCAATCTTTTAAATAGCCATATAGGGACCATATAAACACAGATGGCGCTGCATACTTGTGGCATAGAGTTCAGCAGCGCCATCTGTGAAAATTTTGTTTATCAGGGTAGAATTGGAATGGCTATGAATGGGCTATATATAGGGACCAAATCAAGCTTTAGAATAGACATGTAGGGATCATATGAACACAGATGGCGCTGCATACTTTAAGCAATTGTGGTTTGGAGAAGCAAGGTTTAACAGCGCCATCTGTGGCAAGAAAATGTCCTTATCAAGGTGGAATTGGAATGGCTAAAGTCAAATATAAGGAACATATCAATCCTTTCAACAGCGCCATCTGTGGCGAAATGTGTCCTTATCAGAGTAGAATAGAAACGGCTATGAAAGGGCCAAATATAGTGGCCATATCAATACTTGTGAAAAGTTAATTTCAGCAGCGCCATCTGTGGCAAATTTTGTCCAAAACCTACTGAAAAAGCTATATTTATGGGAATATGTGTAAATAATGATTCATATATTAAACTATAAATTTATATGATGCTATTTTTGTTACTATTTCACATAAGATTAATTACATGATTATCACTTTGAATATTCGTGTTATTGTCCTACATGAAAACACGTTCTATGAAAACATTAAATAGGTTAAAAGATTTATGAAAATACCATTTGGTAAATTCGTGTTTATAATATGAAATGTTAGAATCGTGCAAACCCAAAAAACGAATAATTCATGAAATCAATTTCACCCCTGAAATACACGTTTCTATAACATAAATATAGATTGGCTTATAATTAGGCCTAACGCGTGATAAAACCTAGTTTTTACATGTATAAAAAAAATGGTGGCATTAATTAGTTGCATTTTTTGGCTAATTTGTAAATATTTATCATCTTACCTGATCAAATTGATAAACGTTGATAGGAGTAATTAATTGTGCTTTGATGAATGGTAAAAGGGGGGCGTTCGTTAAATACCTCATTATACCATTTTGCACCCTGCATTTTAATACCACGCATTAATCTATAGGCCTATTTGTAATTAATTAGATGCTAATTATGCTTTTTTTGGTTTTATTTTGCAGGGAGAAGACAAATTTGGATTCTGAGGGATCGATGGAAAACAACCTGAAATTTATTGAAATTTTTGTGTATTAATACAGTGAAATCTCTCTACAACGGACAGTCACGTGACCAACAAAGTTGTCCGTTGCATAGAGGTGTCCTTTGAGAAGGGTAGAAATTTAAAAAAAAACTCCATTATACACGCTATAGGAGAGCTCACGTTACTAATCTTAGCGCTTTTTGTTTACATTCGGCTAATTTGATAGATACTGAGGCTGAGAGGAGCCAATTTCCTGTTTGAATTGCACAATATGTCTGCCTATACCCATCATTACATTTGAAATTAAAGCAAATAGATGAAGCACCAATACAACATAATCATTAGTGTAAAAATACAGAATATCACAAGCTTAGACTGTCCACTCAGGCTTCCTTCAATTTATCAAAAACTTATCTTATGGTGGATAAGTTTCATAATGTGAGCAACCCATTATTGTATACATATAGGTATATTGTATATTGTAATACATATATTGTATTGTATAGGAATGCAAAACGGTTATTTGCTTTTTTGTTATGCTTTTATTGGTAACCGTTACGAGCACTAGATAGAATAATTTTGTTTAGCACACATAATAGTAATTATTATAAGAAATTAATTAAATCTTGTGAGAAAATCGAAAAGTGCTCCATGTGAAATCACCCCGAGTGTCCGCTTAAGAGAGATAAATTTATATCTTGGTGACAAAAAATTGGTTGTCCGCGTCCGTTAGAGGGGTGTCCGTTGTGAAGGGGGTAAGAATACATTGTTTTCCTATACTTTGGGCAGGGGAATCCCAGAATTGCCCGTAAGGAAAGCTAGTGTCCGCTGGAGAGGGGTGTCCGTAAGGAGAGCTAGTGTCCGCTGGAGAGGGGTGTCCGTAAGGAGAGCTAGTGTCCGCTGGAGAGGGGTGTCCGTAAGGAGAGCTAGTGTCCGCTGGAGAGTGGTGTCCGTAAGGAGAGCTAGTGTCCGCTGGAGAGGGGTGCCCGTATAAGGAGTGCTAGTGTCCGCTGAAGAGAAGTGTCCTTAATGAGGGATTTCACTGTATGATTTTTTATGAAAAATATAGATGGAAAATAATCTGAATTTGTAGAAATTATTGTAATAAAACTATATAATAAACATGATTTTTTATTATAAATATACACCGAAAATAACTTAAATTTATTGTAGTTTTTGCAATTACATGTATATCGTGTATTTGATACGAATTAAAATTGTATATTTTACACGATTATTTTATTTAAAAAAATCGACGGAGAATAAAATAATTTTATTAAAATGTTGGTAATAAAATTGTATATTTTAAATGATTTTTCAACCCTTCAATGGAGGACTTTCCATTAGTGGTGGCGCCATCTACGGAAATTTTTCTATGTAGTATTAGGGGTTACAAATTTCGCCACCAGTGGCGCTATGCGCAAGCGGAGTATTCTTATGGAAAGTTCTCCATTGTTTTTGGTAAAAAAAAACCAAATAGTACAGTGTATATAAAAATGCCCAAAATCTATACAGTAAAACCTGTGAATAGCACACCCGCTTGAGACCGAACCATGGACTGAGCAATTTGGAGGGATGTGCTATATGAAGGTTTAGCTAAAGTAATGACTACACACCATGTGTACAAATGTACATATCCTGTACGTGCACATGCTAGAGGATGTGCATATCTTTAAACAAGTACATGCCCGTGTACGTGTACATGTACATGTACATGTACGTGCAAAATTGTACATTTAAAGGTGCGTTCACACTGCACGAAAATGTAAAACAAAAACTGTTTTACAAGACGATCTCAAGCTGGGTTTCTCACC
>JAQGCC010003160.1:0-16088 GCA_034698905.1 Xestoiulus laeticollis
TAAAAATGCAGTATTTTTGTAGCTACTGCATGATCAAAATTTTATAATTTTCACATTTATAGGGAATTTTTAAAAATTTGTAAAAAAACGTGTACCCCATGTTAAAAAAATCCGTAATGCTCGTTTGTTTTGTAGCATTTAGCATGCATTTTTCAAGCACTCACTTGCATTCGAGCCTGTACATGACTGCAATGTGATGTGATCAATGTGATGGTGAAATGTCACACTTTTGAGGCCCTTTGATTGGGATGGGTAGAACCATTTCTCTAGAAGAGGCCATATTGATATGTGTCACATCTATGGCACTGTTCTAAAAGGAAATAACGAGATTATGCTGTCTTGCGTTCAATATGAACGGAAACTGCAGTTTCGAATTGCACATAGGCCTGGTTGTGAAATTGTTTACGTTCACGTGTACGCAAACCCCGTCTGCTTTGCGTTCACCTGTACGTAAACGTGTGAAAAATACATTGAATATGGCAGTGCTTTCTTGCGTTCACCGTGAACGTAAACGGCGGTTTCGAATTGCACATAGGCCTGGTTGTGAAATTGCTTACGTTCAGGTGTACGCAAACCTAGTCTGCTTTGCGTTCACCTGAACGTAAACGTGTGAAAAAGACATTTAAAATGACAGTGCTGTCAGATAACTTGTCCTGCGTTTACGTTGAACGCAAGACAGCTTAATCTTGATAATATTAGTCTTAAGTGAAAAGATTGTTTTAAAGGTTTTTTATTCAAAGATTCCTTATAACATTGTTGTCGTTCATCTAACTTCCGCATTTGCTGTTTGGATTCTTGTGACGTTTTATCCTGCTTTGTTTTTCAATAGTTGACTTCAATAGTGATTTCCTCACAATTCTTTTACCATGTTGATATTAGTGTGATTTTGTTTCCCCAGTGTGACCTCTTTTAATAAAATTTACCTAAGTAATTAGTTTAAACGGTGCTACTTCCACATTATTTTTCCATGTTATGAAGCTAAGATTGGCATTAGTGTGCACTTTGTCCATCGTCTATATGTCATATCGTTGCAATCAGTGCTATGTTGCAAATGTGATATCTCGATGCGAAATGTTTCTTGAGATAATGGAATAGACAGTATACATCATGCAACAGGGCTCACACTTGATGTCCCAAATTGTCTCTGCGCTCGTTGCCATGGTAGTTACCCAGTGGACCAAGCCTGCTACCAGAGCTGGTCATGGAACATTAACAAGCTCAAAAGATCTTGCCATGTGCAAGAAGCAACTGCAGACACCAAGAAAAAAAGACCATAATGCTATTGGATGTAGATCCTCAGAGGCCACAGTATCCCTGTTATGCGTGAAGCTCAGGCCCTAGGGGCTTAAGGGTGGATTAGGACATCTGTCCGAACACAATTGCATTGGTTTCACTTTCTTGGCATCGATCTAGGCCACGAGGCCTGCACTCAAAACCTTTGTTGGAATTGATCTGTATTTTTATGCAATCTAAGGAGGCATTTGATCTCTAGCCAGGAATGAGAGAAAGGAACTGAAAAGGAAAAATGGCGACGAAGGATAATTTAGAGGAGAGTGAAAAGAGATGAGTAATGGGTGTTAGGCGTGAAATGTAAAGACGAGAAAGGAAAATATAAGGCGTGGTCATCGAGAAGGAATTGTAGAAAAGGAAGATATTAATATTAGTAGGGTTTAGAGAAAGGAAGTGAAGGAAAAGCTAGGGAAGCAATTTTGAAGGGAATGAGGGGGGGAAAAGGATAGAAAACTAAGAGGGAACGAATGAGGGAAAGCGGAAATAAAGGAGACAAATGGGTAGAGAACAAAAGATAAGGACGAAGAAAGGAAATGGGGAAAAGTAAATATATGAAAACCAAACAGATGACTTTAAAGGGTAAGAAGGATATTGTAGTAATAATACAGGGAAAAGGGAGAATAAAGGAATGTAGATTAGGGAAAAGGGGAATAGCAGGGAAATCTGATAATAAAGAAAAGGGGGGAAATATGAACTAAAAAACTATATATACATGTATTGATGATGAAGGAAGTCTTTGTTTTTATCATCATCAATATACAGTGGACTCTGCTTAACGGGATCATGGATAATGGAATCATCCATTGTAATCACAAAGTCCCTGACACTCCAAGACAAATTCACAATTGCATTGAAAAATAACTGCTAATTGAGATCAGTGATTCGCTTATTGGAATCATTAAGCTCCCATAATACATGTACCTGTTATTACAATGTCATTAATCCCCCTTCCTCTTTCACATGTGTCAGGCCACATTTTCTGTTAGGTGATTGTAACACATATAACATGGAAATGCAAAGAAAACGGAAAAATATTATCAGAAGTGAGTCAACGGAAAGTGGCTTTACAGTTAAAAATCGCCCAATAAGTTTTGTGTAAAGTTTTGAAGAATCATAAGGAGCTTCAAATGAGAGCCAAAAACTGAATGGCAATTAAAGGTAAAAACATGTTGAAGCATGGATAAGATGGGTGTCATGACCCTGAAATGCAGCATTCCGATTGGGCAATCGGAAATTCCCGCCATCGGGAAACCAATCGAAGCGCTGCATTTCAAGGCTATGCCATCCATCCTCTTATCCATGCTTCAGTATGTTTTTACCCTAAGACTGTAAGAAAATTTGCCCTGGAAAAGGCGAACAAGTCGGGACCCACCATCTACAACTGTAGTGTTGACATGAGAGAAGCCTTAACAATTTTGTGACTTGGTGTACAGCATAGATCTACTGATTTTAAAATTCTGCATGAATACGAAAATTTGAACAACAATCTACTATGGAAAAATCGTACGCAAACAAAGATTGAATATACAATTCATTTAGAGTTAACATTTTAATGTGCGGAGTTTTCCATATTCGGAATTAATTATCAGGTCGCAGAAACCGGAAAGGAATGATAGTAAAGGAAGATATATGTAATATAGGAAAAAAGGAAAACATTGCAATGGCAGCTGAGGAATTTAAGGAAAATAGTCCAATGTATGGAAGAAGGCAAAAGGGAGAGCGTTTAAAAGAGTAAATTAAAGGATAGGAGAAATTTCAAGAGGGAAAGGAAGGTCCTCAAAAGGGGAGAAGGAAAGGAAGAAATACAGAAGGAAGGAGGGGAAGATAAAAGAAAGCGCTTCGCATAGACAGGAATGGTACTCCATGCTTTTGAACTTTTTTTTTTCCTTTTTCTTGCGCCGATGCCACGGATCCCCTGCAGAGGCTCCACCGTGGGGGAGGGGGTCGTCCACCTTCACCAAGCGGCCACCCCTAAACGTACTTCTCTCTTCATCTTTGTATCGGGGAAACAGCTTGAATATAACGCACTTTTCTGCATCAGCTTTTCGAGTGTATCAAAAGCATCGATCCAAAGCAATACGGCCGGGAAGAAGAAAAAATATATAATATGGGACTTACGGCGTCTATTTTTTGAGAGGCGCCTTTTCCACCCCTGTTTTGCTCTTCAAACCACCCACCATCTCTAAAAGCTGGAAATCTTCCTTTTAAGCAGAAAACGTCATTTTTGGACGAAATTCCTCGCGTTTAGACCGATTTTCTATGATGCTTATACGAGATTGCAAATGGCGCCCATTCCAGAGTTGGTTGTGCATGCAGTGATTTGTGCTCTGGCAATCCGCTATTGTGCTGACATTGCCTCGTATGCCAATCTATTATGCACGTTGAAGGAGGAATCGTTCGCTAAAGAGGCTTCACATCCCTCGCATCTGTTGAATTTGTAATGCGTTCTGGATGGGGGCAGACCGATATTCTTCTGGGTATCTATAAGACTCTTAGACGAGAATTAATCATTGAAGCTGGGCAGCGAATGGAGTGAGGAAAGAGCAATAACAACTTAAGTGAACAATCATGTTACATCAGTGGATACAGAGAGGGGTTCATGGAGTCCACAAGCAGTTTTTTTTTTTAAAATTTTAACTCTAATATGGCAATTGGTGTATACCTGCATTGCAGAATCGATATTTTTTGACATATTAAAAAGATGTTTCCTAGTTTCTTAAAAAAAACATTCACATTTGCTGTTTGCTTACTTTCTACTTTTTCTCAAAAATGTCTATAAAGCGTGAGATGCTTAATTAAAGACGTAGTTTGTATCCTGAAAGGGATTTGGTATTTCTGGATATGTGCATTTTGTAAGAAATTCATGATTTTTTTACAATTGTTATAGTTGAAACATTGAATTTTTCATATGGGTTCTTTTTTATGTATACAAGTTCACATTCACATATGAACTTCGGGTTATATGTTCAATAAATATATCTTTATTAAATTAAAAAAAAAACAATAACATTTCTTGCCCAAATTTATTTTAAAGAAGCATTTGTATGCAGAATTAAGATATATTTCATGTTTTCTTAGGGTAAAAACAACGTAGAGCATGGAGCATGGCATGACCTTGAAATACAGCGTTTCAAGGCCATGCCATGCTCCACGCTGTTTTTACCCAAACTTCAACCTATAATATAGCATATGCATTTGAATGAACATGTTCCAAAAAAATTTGAAGAAAAGTGGTAAAATGATTGCATTTGCAATATACATGTATGTGTTGGCAAAGGATAATGATTTATCATCTTAAAAGTGATGGACGTTATTTTGAGTACCCCTAATACTTAAAAAAATGTAAAATTATAAATGTTACAAAACGGTTGAAGCAAAATTTGTTCGACTACTGTATTTCTGTATACTTTCCAATGTATTAAATAAAATGGAAGATTTTCATTCCTTTGTCAATTGCCATAAGCTAACAAACAAAGTGTAATAAATGTTTCAAATCATTGCTTTTGATAAGTTATAACAAAGTTTTTGCTACATTGTATTTCAGCCATTGTAAATGGTTTATGGCTTTGATGGCATACGAACACGAAGTGTTTACAAATAGTATTAAATTCATGAAAACCAGTTCCTCGGGCGTGCCAAAAAGTAATATTCATGAATCATTTTTTTTTTATATTAATATTCAAAAGGAGGAAGTTTATACGCATTATTAGTACATCTGGTATTATTATTATTATTATAGCAAAATTCATCGTCTAAGGCTATTTTAAAATAATGCCAAATTAATTTTATACTGTATGTACATATTTCATAAATGCGATGTGTTGTGGAATTCTGTCATGTATTGTTATGCACATGTACGAACAGTCCATGAATCACTTGAATCTCAGATGTCGCGTTGACTCCCATAACTTTTGCACAATTCTGACTATTGGAAAATGAGCTGCCATGCCTTAAAAAATACTCCAATAACGTGACTAATTTTGGCCATAATTCACTTTTTCTGCAAATTTTCACGCAGTTTGACACTTGTTCCCTTTCGCCATCTCCACTTACACCAAGGGTCCTGGTGTACCGTGACGCCTCCAAAAAGCATCATTAGGGAAAATTGGACTGGCTCTACAATGGAAACACCCACAACTACCGTTTGGCATTTTGA
This sequence comes from Xestoiulus laeticollis, assembly GCA_034698905.1. Taxonomy (NCBI): domain Eukaryota; kingdom Metazoa; phylum Arthropoda; class Diplopoda; order Julida; family Julidae; genus Xestoiulus; species Xestoiulus laeticollis. Next base: position 5,447 of record JAQGCC010003160.1, read on the forward strand.
ATTTTTAACGAGTTTTGGAATGGGATGTGGGGAGATCGTGCACCATTCTTGTAGCCCATCAAGGAATGGCGAGAGATGCGATCTCAAATTATTACTCCTGCTGTTTGCTGAGAATGCCCGATATTGATTGGAAATAGGAGGCATTGTCATTGCAAAAAACGTGGAGGGAGACCTCTTATATCCCTACCCTTACAATGAATAAATTGGTGATGGAAAAATTTGATTTTGAAAAACTTGTTTGAGTCTCCCTTTTTAATGGCTGCAAGCTGGCGATAACTACCATGACAAATTATTGCAATTGATGGAGCAGGTTCCAGATTATGCAAGTCGTAGTGAACACCATACAGAGCTGGTATGATAACGTAAAAAGTGAAATTTGGTATTAGTTGTACATGTAGACATGTGATGTTGTCCTTGACGAAATCTAGGGTTCTTTAATACCATTCGTTTCGAATTACAGCAAGGTCTAAAAATATTTCCAATATGGCCATCAAGGCTTAAAGCATTGTCAATATTGCCCATCTGCAAAAAGTTTCTAGATCCCTTGGCTATAATCAAAATGCTAGTTATGCATTACACCTAACCCTTTGAGTATAGAAAAAGGATTGAAGGGCTCGATAAATTCATCGTTCTGTCTCTGGTAATATCAATGATGGCTTTTGCGAACTACCAATGCATCGAATATTTGAGTATTTGTAGATCTGCAATGCTGCCGCTTTGCAAAAGAGTCTCAAGATGGCCGCCATGGTTGCTGATGATTAGGGTGCTCCAGGGACGCCATGAGGAGTGCCATAGCTTGGCCAAGCCACCCATAGGCACGTGCTCAATGAAATTGAATTGCATGGCATTAGACTAACATTCTGCCAATTTTTTATTTACTCTGAAAAAAAAAAGGAATTGTAGGGTTTTAAAGAGATTGAGGTTCATTTGGGAAATGGAGCGCCGTTGGGTGCTTTATGTGCACTTTTATTACCGCCCTGGTAACGAAAAGTTTTTGAGAGATTGCCCCAGCCACGGTCGTTTGTCGTTTAACGACGAACGAGCATGAGTGAGGTGCTTAAACCTAAAGGTTCCCATAAACGAACACGTGACTAAATGTGTAAAATGTAGGGATTCCGTAGCAAGTTTCTTTTTGCGTATTGTAGGGCATGATGCATGCCGAAAAGTTTGACCATCATTATCGCTGTGCAACTATGGCAAACCATTGTAAATGGACCCTTCTAAGATGTCATGAAGGGCCACAACGATATCTTAATCTGATTTTTAAATATAAGTAAAATAAAGTCGTCTAGGCCTTCTGGACCTATGCGCGACTGTTCGAGGCTTTATTTTGCCACTATTATAGAGATCCTACCACCAGGGAGCACTAGGAATCATTACATTGTACTCTCTCTGTGACATGAAGCATGTGAAATGATGATCCATTAAATCTGAAATTTTCTGCAATTTTTCTGTAAACATAAAAAGAATATGAAATTACTGAATTTCCACAAGATAATTTGTATTTATGTCTTCCACACAATTGTTTTGAGAAGGTCTTAATCAATTAAGCATTGTCTTCTGAGAAACAAGTTCAATTGTATTGTTTAATTGACCTGGTTTTGCCATCCCAAAAATATAGTACATTGAATTGCTGGAATGATGCAACATGTGCAGTATGTGAGGACATCTGGTTTCATGGCTCAACATAGCATTAGAACAGCCTTAACTAGGATTAACTAGGATGAGCAGTAAATCGAAGAGTCAAGCTCGGTTAGCCGATTTTGAAACTGATGTGACAATGTGGTGTTTAGATTTAACTAACCAGACCACGAGGAATTAAGAACAATCAATGCATGCCTTAACTCAATACATGTACTAACCATTGTTTGCTTTGACATTGTGACATAGTGAGAAATGCTAACGAATGATTTTTGTCTCTTTTTCCAGGTAAGCATTCCCAAATTTGATTCTTGATGCAATTTACTGAAACTGTGCTGATCTGTGGGCTTACTGACTATGTGGTGGTGTTATGGACCAAAAACTAAGAACATGAATGAATGTGAGTGTATACTTAATTTAATGATTTTGCAGCTTAATTCTTTTGGTCAACTGAAGCAATAGACGTGTGTGCCTATTGTATGATTTAGTCTGTATGAATATGGATAACATAAAAGTATAAGTACAAAAGAGAGAGAGAGAGAGTAATGGCCAGTTTAAAGGTGTGAGTAGCTTTATAGCTAGGTGACAGTGGCTGGCGTGCTTACTGGTTAGTCAGCTACTTGGTACTCAAGCTGTAATCCCAGATTGTTTAACACTGCACAAGTACCCTTATTGCCTGTGTATGCCATCAAGCTGCAGGATTTCAAAATGGCGTCACTACTGATGCTAAAAAAACAAAGTTTGTAGTAGCTTGCATTCAAGTTTACTGCACATGCAAGTATCTAATTGCACAGCAGTAACTCGACCCTTCTATTTACACAATGCAAACTTCTGGCATCCATCAGCAGCTCGCGTGCAAGATCGCACTATGTAAATCCAAGCATAAACCCCCACAGGATCAAGAAATATGAATGGAATGGTTGGTAGCCAATTGAAAATGTACTGGAACCACCTGCACCTTTAAAGAAATCACACGCTTTTGTGGATAATTTTACGTTTAATCAGGGAACTCTTTCTGGTATTAAAGCAATATATAACATGCATAATTATTGCTGAAGAGGAACGTAAAGACGTGTGACCATTTTTTGTTTAAATTCATCCTGAAGCTCATTTCGAAAGCATTTTTGTCAAGCGTTTCAGCACACCTTCCGCACCGTGTGGGTGGATGTGCCCTATCACACGGCATATAATACATATTCCCCTTTTTCATATATCATCCAGTAAGCCTACTCGGCTGACACTTTCCGGTTTTCGTCTTCCTGCCTATAGCCTGCTGCGTCATGCCGTTTCATTACGCTGCCTGCTTTTGTGGACGAGCTGCTGGAATGTTTTTCCATTGCGGACGACGGATGAGCTGTGTATGCCTTCTGACCTCGGACCGTGGGCACCTCTCTGGAAACTGGAAGGCAGCAGCAATGCCCATTGCATGTGTGCCCCAGACGAGAGGTTGCTGGGTATCACATTCAGCAACAGCCCCAGCAGACGTTGGGAGGCTTTGCTGAGGAGATGACGAGGACGCTTTTTCAGCAAGTCAGCACTGCCTGAATCACGGCCGATACATATTTCGGGACCACATTTGAGTTTGTGTCCGGAATTTCTTATTCCAAGGTGACGTTGGCCTATCTTAAAGGAAGATAAAAAGGGAAATGACCGAGGGAGTTAGGTTCGCCCTGTCTGCGTAGGTCGACTGATGCCTGATTCCCACTGGACGGAATCAATTCTGCTGGTAGCAAAATATTGTTGGTTGTGTTTCAACTTCTATCTCAGCAGCGCTCTCTACTGAGAGCAGCCGGTTTTCAATTGAAGTGCGCATGCGCGCAACGAGCAGATCGCTACTTTCCATCCAGTGGGAATCAGGCATGAGTCCTCAACAAGATACTAGTTATACGTTAGCCTGTATGGGGAGCCCGTAAACCTCGTGGATACTTTTTCAGAAAATTCCACCCCTTCCCCCCCTCTGTGGACTTGTGGATTTTTAACAACTTATGAAGGTAAAATGTGATGGTTCTTCTGTGCATGGTCTTTCGAAAATTAGGCAAATAAATGAACATAATAAGAATTTGGACAAAATTCACTTGACAGTAAGTAATTGGAAAAATATATAACTTACACATGCAGGCATACCTTGAGTACTTCAAAAATTGGACTATAATGCTATAGTTCTTCAGGAATTGGACAATTGCAGACTTGTTAGGTATATTGCGAATATTTGAACAAAACAGGATTTGTTTAATGAATGCACCAGTAAATGACAAAATGTATATATGAGCATATCAATAGAGGGATTGCGCACGCCTCCCTTAATGCCCCGTCAACTGAGTTACCTTAACGAGAACGCATTGGAAAAACATACAGTGCTGTCAATGTGGTTAGCATTAAGGGAGCATTAAGGAAGGCGTGCTTAATCCCTCTATTGATTGGAAAAGAATGACGATAACTGAAATTTCACTATAAAATGGACGTATCAGTAATTGGAAAAATATGGACACATTGTGCATGGGAGAAAAAAAATCATAATAGACCAATTCCTGTTGCACATTATATATAATAAAAATTGACATATCAGAATTTATATTAATGTGTATTATATATTCACATTGGAGAAATGCAGCATGAACAAACCAGGAATTTAGCAAACATGGACATCACAGAATATAAACTACAATTTATACACAAATTAACACTAATCGTGGTGTTTTGAAAATGTCTTGGACATAAATCGCTCAAATTTTGAAATCAGGAATTGGCCCAATGTGGACACCTCAGTAATTTCAAAAACTGATGGACACAACTAGGAATTCCATGGAAATATGTGAATGTATTAATGTTGTAATTGGAAAAACATGTTAACGATGTCATTGTATGCTGCAACTTTTGTCAGTTCATTTGTGTCCACTCTTCTTCTAGTTTATATATATATGCGTATCAATCGGAAGTATTTTCTCACCATGGCTAGTACAATCACGCTCGCAATTATCGCATGATCATCACCAATAAAAAGCCCTGAGGAGGAAGCGCCACCAGCGTCGCGTTGAGATGTTCCTAGCAGTCAAGTCTTGGACAAGCCAAGATGGAAATTGAATTTGTCAGGGGCTCGCTGCAGCGCAGAATGTCGCGGATGCTCACCGACTTAATTAAATAGCGCCGTAGCGTTGATTGCGGTTGTCACTATCGGCAGCAAATGCGCATCCTGATTAAGAATCAGGGGAATTGACTCCGGTGCAGACGAGGTGCACTGGTTATTGATGTATGCCGAGGAATTTTGCCATGGCAAAATCAGAGCTTCTCACGCCTCATCCATTTTAATACGCGCCACAGCCATGAATAAGGGGAGTAAAAGGAGTTGGGGGAGTCATGATTTGATGGAATCAGGAGGGCGTGATAGGTGCTGCCATGGATTCCGACAGAATCTCGGGAAGGCTAATATATAAACATTGATATGAGATAATGGGGGTTGTCGGGGCTTGATGGGGATGTCGAGGTAGAAGGTGGCAAAGACCAAAACTGGAGATGATATCGTGTCGAGATGTGGTTGTGCCATGGAATTGGTTCTGCTGAAACTCTGGTTACGACGACGTCTTGCAATGTATTGGGGATCTGGAGGTCATTGGATTTCTGTTTGGTCTTTAGATGGCTAGCTGTCATCCACGTGCAATCGAACTTGGATAAACATCTTGGCATTGTGAAATGGGTGAAAACGTTAATTTATGTTTCTTGCATGTTCTTTAAGGGGCTTTGCAGCAGTCGATGGTAACTGAGGATGACAGAATTTTGGATTGATGCAAAAGCGAGTTAATGAGATATCTATAGCCAAAGTTCTAAAACATCCAACAAGAATTATTGTTAGCTTTGTTGAGCTTTTCGAATGGGTAAAATTCCCAAAAGTCAAAATCTTGTAGAAACTTAGGGTTGGAATGTTTTGAAGCTCCCATACGCAACTTGTTTTGCTCTTAAATTTATTAAGCTAAAAAATCGATGAAATTCGTAATCAATATCTTCCAGCATTTTTATTATTAATTATTAAAACCTTTAATTTAACCTTACTTGTGCGGTGCTTGCAAACTAGTACGTGTTCGTACTTGTCTGTCATGTTTCTACTCCTTTGATGGTGTTTTAACAAACTATCAAAAGCCCTACAGACCTGGAATTTCATGTGCAGCTCAGTCGCAGGTGATAGTTCCCTTTCTGAACATACATGTATAGTTCAGTTCGTTTACATTATTGAACCCACAAAATTCCCATTTTTAATGCAAAAAAATGCATTAATTTCGTTACGGCGCTCTCAACCTTAGAACGATATGCTACGGCGCCCTCAACCTTAGAACGATACGCTACGGCGCTCTCAACCTTAGAACGATACGCTACGGCGCTCACAACCTTAGAACGATACGCTACGGCGCTCTCAACCTTAGAACGATACGCTACGGCGCTCTCAACCTTAGAACGATACGCTACGGCGGGCGCAATGCAAAGTCATACGAAGACGAGGCATGCACTAGCGCTTCCTAGTGCCAGTTAGCGTAAATAAAAGGTTTGATGAGAAAAACGAAAATTTTTTGTGCGTATTCTGAAATGAAGTCAGGTTTCGTAAGAAAAAAAAAATCCATTTTATCTTGATAATATAGTTTTGACAGCTTTTAATGTAAATCACGTTTTGGTTGTGGCCCAGACTGACCAAGAATGTTCGAAAAGTCCTTGTTGAATTTGTTGTCGGAATCTCGTGTTTGTCGCTTCGGATCCGTCTTCAGAGCTCACGATTTCATCTGTCCAATTAAGGAAATCGGGGAGAGGACTTTCCCTTTGTTTTGTCAACACCGCTGTTGTTATCTATAGGGCTGACATTGTCGAAGCGATAAGCGGGTGAGATGATTGTCGATCGTCGATGGTTATTCAGCATTTCCGGTTCTGATAGCGATCAATGATCGTTAACATTCTTTTGGGCACAGATACTGAGCAGATGCGGTGTGAGATAACCGAGGCAAGAGTATGTGGCCAGGTTGCCATGATGTTGAGGCAGCGTAGTTCCTGCCAAACAATGGTACTGGTGACATTTTTTTTTCTTCTTAACTCTCATTATATACTGGGTTTTTTAAATCCCTAGAGTTGGTTGGAGTAAAAAAAAGCAGGTTTGACAAATTTCTGACAAAAAACCATTTCATGTTCAGTGCATTATTTGGATGTATATAATTATCCCTATAATGCATTTCGAACAAACTCTACAATGCCTCGTGCCCATCACCATAAATGTACATGAAACCTACGTGTTAATTACACGTAAATTACATAATGTGTCGTTAAAATTCTACCTCACACTTTTAAAGGGGTTGCTTGAATGTGTGACGTGGTAGGGGGTGGTCAATTAATGCGAGTATGATGTGGTGTGGAAAAGGGGAGGGAGTCAAAAATGGTGTGATTTAGTATTTGAATGGCCCCTTATAACATGTACTAGTGGCACGTGTATTTTACAACACTGGTAACATATACCTAAGTAAAATTGTTCAAAGTGTTGCTATTAGTTTGTACTTAGTGTTGCTTAGTGTAGTTAGTGACGCTATTAGTTTAATGTTATTTTGGTGTTATCTACTCCAAAATAAAGTTAAATTTAAACCCTAAAGGTCTATAATTATGTTTTTTACCATGCGTTTCCAATCCGGAAGCGCCACCAGTGTCGATATGGTGAAGATCCTAGCAAGCAGAATGGTGTAAGTTTTCTCCTGAGCAAGCTTGGGTTTGTATACGAGTACCCTAGAACCATTCTGAATTACCACCATGATTCAAAACGACATCTAATGCAAGGTGGCGCCACTGTCTTCTTGGTGTAGTTTCAAATTCACTCGCTTTATGGCACTGGCATGCAGTCATATTTTTATGATTGGGATATACACCCCTATTTTATATTTTCATTTGATCATTCCCTATACGTGTTCTGGTGGCCATTTTGCGCAATGTCCCGAGTTTTCCAAAATGAGGGAGCTCGTGGCACCCCAACGCGCCGGCAGTTGCTAGGCAACCTCGGCCGTAAATGGCCCACCTTTCGACACGATCACTGCGGTCCCCCATCGCTGTTGGAACGTTAATCAGGCGTTAATCAATAGTCTGTTGCCTTTAAAGAACTGTTTGGGTGTTTTATGTTTTGCGTTAAGTGATGCCGAGCAATCGATGATCGTGCGGCATCGCAAACAGTTGTGGATCGGTCATTTATGGTTTTGGAACGGCTAATGACCATCGGTTATCGTGTCATAAGAACTATGGCATGTGTGGGGTATAACACCTCGGCTGGGAAGACATTTTAACATCAAACACTCCTGCTGCGAAATTGGATGTAAGAGCTAGACGAGGCAGTGCATTACTTACTAAACAAGTTGTTAAAAAAACTTCGTTTTTCGTGTAAAATCTTTTATTTACCCAGCGACACTAAGGAGCGCTTATGCAGTCTCTTAGCGAAATCCGTGACGTCATCGCCCAGTGCTCCGTAGTGTGTAATCGTTCTACTTTGATGTTATTAAATGCATTTTTTGCACGTTTAATTGCAACTTTTTGGTCGTAATAGTTTCAATGAATCGTACTAAAATTTCATAGATGAAAATGTACAATGAGACTGAGATGCACACCAAATTTCAGCTTTCTGGGACGTGTGAAAGTTGGCCAAAATGGACCTCAAAGAAGTTGAAACAAACTACTAGCCAAGAAAAGCTCGGTTCATGTGAAGTTAAATACGTTTTTAAACAAATGTCGTTGTCGTTTTTTTGTTAGACAATCTTATGTTTGTGATTGTTATCATATGTAATAATTGCTGTTTTGGTCACTTTTTTTGCTTAACATATAGTCTACCATTTTGAATTTTTGTACAAAAATGTTTTCAGAGATATGGACATGTCAGTAAATGGGGAAAACATGCAAGACAGGTGAAAGTGATTTGTTTTGAAAAAGTAAGGGAAATTAAACGTATCAATATTACATCTGCTTTCACATAACCGGTTAAATGTGCATGTATTTTTACCTCATGAGCTTTAATGGCACGAGTTTTCGTCAACCTCCTTATTTCCTTATTAAAAAATAGTTATTTAGATCCAATTCAAATATGACAAGAAAAGCTGTTTAATAGTAGACCTATACATGTAGTTTACCATATTGAGGTTAGGCATATAAAAACTAGAAATAGAAATTGAAAATGTCTTTTGTAAGACCATATACCCATTGTCGTGTGCATAGCACATTCGTTTAAGTGCAACGTGTTTCAAGTTTTACAGTGAATCTTATACAAATAAATAATGTTGCATTTCCGATATTTATTAAGTGATATTCTGCATCGATATGCCGAATTATAACGAAAAAAGTATATTCTGCCTAGAGGGGGAATGTCCAATAACAAATAAAGAAAGCCAGCGCTTATTTCAAAAATAAACATGGTGTTGGTCAGTATCAATATTAAGGTAAACAAAAAGTAACGACTGTATTGTATACACCACTTGTAGATTTTGGTTCGTTCGCATACTTCATAGATTCGGTAACTTTTTTTGCCCATGGCATCAACATTTTGATAAGTTATGGTTGACCAAATTGTGTGGTCGTTAATTAAATGGCAAAAGATATGACTTACAAGTACATTAGGTAAGCAATAGGTAAACAAATTCTAGCTTTTCTTTTTCAAAACACTTGGCTATAATCAAAGTTGTTTTTATGAAGCTTACATGTATATAAGTAATCCTATTTCAGTCCTTCAGTGCATTTTTCCCCAACAATCTCATATTCTTCTCCCATCATTCTCATTAAATATTTACAGAAAAGTTTGCTTTAAGGATATTATCAAGTCATTTGTCAACAAGATGTTCTTTAAATAGTGACCAACATTGCAAATTTGTGGGTGGTCACTTTTAACAAGTTTTACTGTATATAGAATTCGTGAATCCACCTACATGTATTAGTGTAAAAATCGTAAAATTCAATATTGCTGTCATTAGTTGGCAACTATCGACTTCAGCGATGGCTGCGCCTCCATCGACATTTATATATATACTGTATATACGATACATTTTTGACGAAAAATCGATTTCGGCCCTATCGGACTGTTTCGACGACATGCTAGCAATTCTGGAGTTATGACGGACTGTGACCCTTGTTGGAAAAAGAATCCGCAACCGCAATTCTGGTTATTATTTTTTTTTTTTTTACTAGCCGAGACGCAATTTTTCCCATTTGTCGAAACGGCCATTGTTGTTGAGCCGGATTTGCGGAACTCCTCCATCAGCAGTCCATAATTCCTCTTATCGATGGAAATGCGATTCCAAAAATAACTGGCCAGATTTGGCCGATTGATAAATGCGAAAGACAATATTTCACCGTTGGACGATGGGCCTAATGGCATCTGTAGGCAGTTTGTTACATCCTCTTACAATTACGCGATGCCCAATCCCTGAATTTATGATTTTCAAAATACTCATTCTGCTCAATTACCCGCAGACTCATAAGAGATAAACGTGGTGGGCTTTGGGAGAAGGACAAATGACCAAGGCAACAACAAACAGGAAGATGGCCTGGTAGGGACCGGAAACGACCTCCATTCCTCTGGGTGTCGCTGCTTGTTTCATTTGACCACGTCTGTCATCTGATATTATGTTGCTTGTTTCATTTGACATCATGTTGCTTGAAAAATGTATTCACATATCAGATTTTTACCAACTGAAGTCTATATTATCTCATGCAAATTGAAGATATCTCTCTATAACATGCAGGATGGCTAAGTTACTTTAAAATATTAAACCAGCTCTCGGCTAACCCCCGTACCACAGTTTCCCATCTTAAGCTTCTGCTCCGATGAGCAGAAGCTCGAATTTTGAGCCAATTCGCTACCACAGTTGCCAAATTGTCGACATCTTATCGTCCAGACAAGAAAAATCGAAAATATCACAGAATTCCCTATCAACATCCGTATCTCGACAGCAACGATTGTTAGGGAAAAATGAGAATTGTAATCTGGCAACATTGTGCATGTGAAATTTTT